>JAHZMX010002359.1:0-32968 GCA_027743895.1 Seira musarum | reverse complement strand
AATTATTTGAATTCAGTCTCAATCCAGAGTTCATAGCAATTTTTTTTCTGAAACCTACTGTCCGTTTTTATTTCAAGTGTGATATTTTACCCATAACGGTAGAAATGATTTTTTGCTGAAAAATTGTCTCATATCTATAGAAAAAAGGTTTGATGTGCCGTCGCCTAAAATACAAAACAATCTCTTCATTGTTTTATCCTACAAATTTTTAATATGATTTACACTAGTTCTATGTTTTTGGGTTAGTGTGTTTTAACTCTACATTGTATTGTATCCGTCTCTTTGTGCAGAAAGGACAAAACAACATGAATATAAACCGGTATGCAACAAAGAAGACCATCGCCCAAGGTATTACTCACAAAAATCAATAACAATAAAAGTGCTTTTTCAGCAATAATTTTTGTTTACCCCTGAATTCTACAAAAAATAGTATCGTGTAGTTAATCTCCCACAAATATTTAAGTATTCTTGGTGTCCATCATGGGCGGAAACGACTTAAATAAAAAATACAATGGTTTAATAAGTGAACATCCTCTTTTTTCTTGCAGGCATGCTTGACATAGCCTTGCTCACCGCCAATGCATCACAACTAAAATACGTACTCCAAGTTGGGAAAGAGAGGCATCCATTCTACACTCTGATGGTCACGCTCATTTCCATTTCGATAGCTCTGCAGGTACGCAAACAATTAAAGAAAATAATGGACACATATCTCGCATATATCTTAAACTATTTTAGCAAGTTCTTTGATGGTGGGGAATTTCATACAAAACGCAATATGAAATGACAATGGAAGAAGGCTTCTAATTTCAGTTTTGCATGCACAGAGCTTGGTTAGGCAATTGACTCACCTTTTAAAAATTCAATAGAAAAAGCTACAACTGAACTACTGAAATATCCAGAGAAGAGAAGGGAGTGTGTTTTTTGTACATTCTTTTTCTGCTCAGGTAATGTCGGGAGTTCTTTCATTGTCGCTGAATATGCTCCGCGACTGCCGGCTACATCTTCCCGATTTCCTGGACTCTGCCCATGCCATGAATAATCTTCATGTAGCGATGTCATTCATTCGTTGTTGTCTTGAATGTTATCATTTCAGCGTTTGATCCAACTTTTGTTGTAACTAGTTCCCTTGCTTCCCTTTCCTAAAAAATGCAACGGACTTAGGATTAAAAATTCTTTGAGTAATAATGAATGATTAATTCGTCCAATTTTCATGTGTACAATTTCATATAAACCAACATAAGAACGAAGTACAAAGATTGTAAATGAAACCTTGAGCAGCATTTTGTGTTTGTAGTCATTTCTAGAGACTAATTCTTTTGTGGTAATTTTATAATTTATTATTTTGATGCAGTTGCATAGGCCATGCTTATTTCTCTCTGTATTCGCAGGTAGCAGTGGGCATTTGCTTCCTTTTCATCGGCTCTCTGAATATCAACAAACCCAAATCACAACGAATTGCGGACATCCTCAATAACTTAATCACCATTCAAGTTTTTATTATCACTGTTATTAATGTAGTTATCTCATCATTTGGAATCGAGCATATAGTTCTTGAGGAGGAAAAATATTTGAGGGCTGAACAAGTAAAAAGATTATCTCAGGGAGTAGTTAGAAGAGAAACGCCTCCACTGGAGTCGGGCCAACTTCATCCGTTGCTCCCAGGTCCAGATTTTAATAGATCTACTGCTGGAAGAGTTAGGTTTGATGAAAGGGATATCTAGTATGAAAGATATTTACTGGTAGCTATTTAAAGCTGCAATATAATACATTTACTTTTGCATTTGATTTAATAGCTTTTTGATAAGATACCTACCACTGTACTCATGTAACCCAAAGTATCAATAATGTACCTAACTTTTAAGAAAATTGCTGTATATCTTAAAGCTTAAAAAGAAATAAAATTAAGTAACATAATACAAATGAATTGTATTGTAAAACCGCATGAATGTATGAGGATTTTCACGGGGACTTGCGAACTTGGAATTGATGTTCTTGTTTTGCCGTCACCGTCATGGAAGAAAATCTGATTTCCTTTCCCTTAGAAACTCGATGGATATTTTGAATTATGATCAGTGCAAATCAGAGATTTAAAATACTTTTTGACTACCTACATGATCGTATTCGAAACAGCTTGGTCCTCGCAATTTAGCGTTCATATGAATCAATTAAGAACGCTTACTTGCAACATGAAATTATCAAGTACGTTAAGCTGATGAACGTTCTAAAAGATGGAGGCTGTGTATAAGTTCTTCGCGGAAGATCTATTACCCACCGTTAAAACATCATGTAGTATCGCGGTGGCAAGACATCCAGAACTTCGCCGGATCGTTATGCGCTTCAATTTTTAACTTATTCGGCGAAAAGAAGGTAGACGAAAAATGGTATTATTACTTACGGGATAGCACAATCTTTCAAGGTACGAATTCCCGAAATTCACGTCCGCAGATCAATACAAGACATCATACCGAAATATGTCAAGTTTAGACCTATTGAAACTTTTCAGTTGCTGCGATTGTGTTTGTTGGATTTTGCATTTATCGTTTAATATACATACCCTTATTTCAAGACTTTATAATTGCCGAACGATGCCTATTCAGGTTGGAAAATTCACTGCCTATAAAAATCGGCGAAAGTGTGGTTTACACGATATCCGTAAGAAAAAGTCCTACGATAAAGTTCACCTGATTCAAGTTCACTTTCATCAGATTAATCTCTTGTTAGGGATTCCTTCCTCCGGCCATAATGGGACCAGACGAATTTACACAGAAATTTTTTAACGCTCTCACAGCGAATGGTTACTTTAAATGAGGAGCGGATAGCAGCCATGAAAGCGTACGCGGACGATGACTACGGCAGAATCCAAATTATATTTACTGTTGGAAAGAGTGGCACGTATAAAATAGACTTACGCTATAATGGTTTTGTGATTCCTGGAAGCCCTTACGAACTCACAGTCCCTCCTGATGTCATGAGTCCTTCGGATAGCGGGGTCAGATTTCCATCTATACCAATCCTTCTAGCTGATGGGATGCCTCAAACCATAGAAATCTTTCCTATGGATCGAACAGGATATCCATGCTCCATAGAAGGAGTTCGTCTGGATAAGTTTGATTTTCATGCAGCCACTGTAAATATTTTGTAAATAATCCATCATTCGTGCTTTGAATTGGGGTAATTGAATAAAAACCTTCGATAATCGTAGGAAAAGCCATGTTGTGAAGCTGCATTATGCGGTAAAGTGTATGAAATGGTCGGAGGGCTATGGAAGGAGGGTTTGGATGCCAGCTTCACCTACGAAGGCAGTCCCGTTGTATCAGATTCGGAACAATCCGATGTCTTAATTCTCCTCACCATCAGGACTAACAACACGCCGAATTCATATGGAATCTTTGAAGGCCAAATATGCTACGATGGTCATATTCTAAAGAACGGTTGCTTTTCGATAATTTCCCTCAACGGGGAAGAGTATGAACGACTCGAGCCTATCATAAAGAGCCCTAAACCGGAGGATAGTGTCCATTTAAAAGGAGAATTAGTCGAAGCTGAAGAATTCGTCTTTCAAGCTCCAGTAGAACCGGGAGCAGAACCAATCCAAAGGGATACTATTACGGAGATTCCAGGAACTAGTTCTGCAGCAAGGAAAAACAATTCGAAAACCTTGATTGAATGGTATCTGCCTCCTAAAGAGGGGATAACCGGATACACTCCAATTACGAAAGAGGTTTATGTCAATGTCTGTCCAGAATGTATATGTATTAAGGAGGTAGAATGGGCGGTTATACTCTCGCGAACTGCAGAGTTTCCAATTGGGCAAGCTAAGGTCGTTTAGCAGAATAAATTATGACACATAAAAAAGCTAAAATGCGAAGCAAGATAAAAATCTGAGTGCAATACTTTGTGCAGGTAGTTGCAGTGCCAGAGACTGAAGAGAAGCTTAGATATCTCGTGACAATTTCTGATGCCAACAAGAATGAACTTAGATTGATCATGTCTGCCAGCAACACAAGAATGTTTATGGCTTTATATCTGAGGTTCCGTGCAACTTACATCGAATCTGCTTCGATTTGTGGTGAAATAATTTAGCAAAGAGGTAAGCTATATTGCGAGTTATATTTGATTTACATTTTCAATTTTTATTTCATTTCATTGAAAGCAAATGCTTTCTTACAGAACACTCACACGAATTCGTCAATTGACTTCACGTTGAATGCTAAATAATTTATATATTTTAGTGGATCGAAATATATCGAATAAAATTTTCGAAGTCGAGGTGCACATAACCCTTATTATTACTGACGAAGAGTAGTCTTTTATAATTTTCACATAAGTATAACATTTTTATTCATACATAACATGAATTGTTTTTCTCAAACAATGACTTTTAAATCATGAGCTAGATAAGGTACATCAAAGTCTTGAGAGTAGGAGAGTGCATATATTCATTCATCTGATTGTAATTCGTATTCATTTATATGCACTTTGAATGAAAACAGATCACAAAATTTTACGAATAGAGGTAAAAAAGTCTTTCTACCAAGAAAGTACTGTAACGCAAGTACATAGAGTATAAGGGCAAGTCAAAGGTAAGATTTGTAAGATTCATACATTTCAAGGACTTGGCAGAATGGGAATCAATAATTTATATTGATGAATACATATATTAATTTTAATTACATCTAATAATATTTGGAATGAGTTGTATTCACTATTACTAATCTCACTTTCATCATTTTTATTGCTGATACGTGTGCTTCTAAAACTTTAGCTCTTGGTGTGTATTGTGAACTAAATGCTAATGATTGACTACGTCGCGTCGCGTAGTTTGTTTGAATTTTATATTTTCCTACAGGACATTTGGCTTTTACTACTTCATTTTTAAAGTACTTCTCTGAATTTACATGATTGAAAAGCCCGTGCAACCTTCACTAATTGCTAATCTCAGATTCTTTTCAAACTGTTCATAGCTGCGATGGTCGGAAAGGCAAATTTCATTAAAACAGGTATGTGAAATTGGGAGATTTCCAACTGTATCATACACAGTTATTCTAAAAGTTGGTTGTAATTCTTTGAATCCACCATGAGGCAAAATTGAGCTTCCTGTGACAAATTGAAGTAAACGACCACGCTCGTCATCAGTGAAACTTGTAACTGCCGTCCAAAACCAGGGTAGGAGTTTTCTGTACTTGCTATTGTCATCCGTTTGAACATGGTTCATTTTGAGATCATTTACGTCAAAAACACTTTTTCCACAGAGAAGAATCTTTGAAAGAAAAATTATTTGGAATTATTTGAAAAGTCTTAAGATAAATGCAAACAAATCAATAAACTTTTGATTCTGATTTACTTCTAATTCATTCTCGTCAAAATTTGAGAGTAGTCCATCAGGAACAATTTCCCCAAGTCCTTTCAAGAACGACTCGATTTCTCGCTTCACTCTGGTGAGCAATCTATACTGTGCCAATGCGTTCAGATAGTCTTCCTTGTTTTCATTTGTGACAGCTACCTTCTTTCCGTTAGGAACAAGATCTACCACCTTTAGAAGGATAAGAAATTATTCATTTTTAATCAATCGAAAAACTCCAATAAATTATCAAAAGTAAGCTGACCTTTACAAGCTGCCCTGAAGAATTATACTCCTCCTCAGAGAATGATAACTCCATTTCGTCAACATCGTTTTCAAGCAAGTACTTAACTTTCCCCAAGAATAATTCAGGGTCGTCTTGTTCGAAATACTAGCCCACAAAAAAAGTTCACATTTTTAACTCCGTACAAACAATTGCCCAATTATAATTAAGAATATTGTTGTAGTTTATATTACTTTGTATTGAGGAGTAAACCCAATGAGTTGAGCCAGGAAGGAGCGGCTGAATCGACCGTTCACCATTTGCTTATAAAATCCTCCAATGGCTGTTTCAAACAGACATTTGCCCACAATTTTTCCGGCCAACTCATAATGTTTCAATGTCCACTTATTTAACATCTCTCATATAATTCGGATGAACTAATCGTGAATTTCCCATGGAACAAAACATTCCATCAGCATTATTTTCGAACATTTGAATGCACAGTTGATCAAGCCATTCACGTCTCAAACCACCATCATCAGACCCTTCCTCTCCAATGAACTTGATCTTAAAATTTCTGCACCAATCTTTTGCGGAGAAGTTCTTTGTCTCAGTCAAGGTCTGCAAGAGAAATACGTTCATTGTTGATAATAATGAGATAATTACTTTGATGAAGGTGTCTAAACATTTTGAAGGAACTTACAGAATTGATGAGGTTATTCCGCTGAATATAAACTGTAGTTGTGGTTGTTCGAAAGTTTGCATCTTTACCACTCTTTAATTCTTCATAGAAAAACTTTTGCTTATTTGGAAATGATTCTGATCCACCTAAACATGACAAATTATAAAATTATGTAATAAAATCAAACCCTATAATTGTGAGTATTTTCAATATCAATGAAAATTGTACCCAATCTCTGTTTCAGGAACAGTGCAAACATGGCCATAGATATTCGGCAACTTGTGACATCCATTTCCAAAACCAGCGATGGTTGCGTGCGGTCAGAGATTGACACTTGGCACATGTTAACATTATCTGGCTCCTTATCCTTTTTGTTTGGGAGGAGTTTAAACTAAGAAATAAATATTTATTACAACAGATTCGTCGTTTAAACAAAAGTCAGAAAACTGTGACACGAAATCGGGTTCATGAGGTGACGACCTACTTTGGTAACTGGTAAAACTCGAAAGGTGGCCACTCTGGAAGGAAGAAATCCAAAGTAATACTCCTTTACGGCAATAATTTTGGCAGAGACGTAGACATAAACTTGACGAGATTTTTTCTGTAGCTCCCCACCAATAGAGTGAAGCTTTCCCTAAAGAGTTGCAGACTTGTGTAAAACATTTTGCAGTGGTAATTACGATATGTGACTAATAATTTTAAAATCTCTTAATTTACTTCTTGGTATCTTGTTCCAGGACTATGGTTTAGATTCTCTCTCAAAACTGCATGTTCATCGGGAGATAAGACAAGAATATCAAATATGCCATTCTGAATGACGAGGTCGCCGTAGGTAATGATCCCGTAAAATACTCCAGGGTGGAACAACTCCATCTCTAACACAACTTCTAAATGCTCCTCCACGTTTCCCGTTGTTGAGCAGAATCTACGCTTAATTTCGCGTTTAAAATTGAATATCACAGTATCAATGTCTTTGCCTGCACCTTCATCTTCAGCTGACCCTTCGGCAACTTTTAATTGGAATTTGTCGGGATCCACATCTCCGTAGTTGCATTCATTGCCGAATCGATCAAGGGGTCTGATGGATATGTTCATAATTTCGGCAGATATCGTTAGAATAATGGGTGCCTCTCTTTGACACAGGGTTTTCTCCGGGCATAGCGGTGCAGGATCAAATGGGGCTGGGAATGGACTTCCCGTTAAGTGTTCATTTTCGTATAGTACATTAATTTGGTAAAATCCAGATTCTTGAACGTGAAAACTGACCAGCAGTATATCACACATTGAGTTGGCATCTTGAGGGTTTCTTGGAAGGAACTCGGTAACGGGATCAATTCGAACTGGAGACAAAGCGGAGGGCGATTCTTTGAGTATTTCGATTTTTAAATTGGACAAATTGTAATCTCCTTGTAGGTAAACAGACTCCTGCAAAGAAGGCAGATCCGCAGGCTCATTTTGGACAACTTGAAGTCTTCGGTGACGCCGGAAAGGAAACTTTTCGTTAATAAAATGCAACAAAATATATTTAATTAAATAACATGAAATTAGGTAATAGCAAATATTCATGTGCAACATATCGCAGCGTTTACATTTGACTTACCACAACTCGAAAGTTCACAGTTTGGCCTGCCCGAAGTCCTGCAGGGAAATCGAGTTCCACTTTCGGCACAAGCTTTCCTTGAAAGAAGCTGCGGAACAGAGTTTGGGTGGACACCCCAGCTTCTCCATTGGCTCCTCCGCGCCTCGCGAAACAAATGCCTCCATTTTCCGAACACTTGGAAATCTTTTGGTACAACTTATAACCCAAATAAGGAACAAGAACAGCAACCAAAAATACTCCACCGCTAACTAAAATCATAAAAAAGTAGGTGACCAAACAAATAAAACAACCAAGGTTAAAAACAAAAGAGGTTAAAAAGGCTCTAATTTTCTCAAAATAAAAGAAAGCAAGCAATTCAATAAAATCATAATGATCAAAAAGCTGAAAGGAAAGGGATGAGGAGGAGGAGGAAGGTCGTAGACGTAATGAAGAGGAAGTGCTAGCAGTAGAATTGACAGTGACAGTGGGCGACGAACCCAGAATCTCTTGCGTTTCGGTCATCTCGGACATGTCTATGAGCAAACGGTATTCAGAGCATCGAAGCAGCAGCAGCAGGCTTTATTCTAAATTCGCAACCGCGATAAGATTATTGAAGAAATGGACGAGAATATTGCTTTCTCCGATGCAAATATGAGGAAAGGCGAACATACAAAATTATTGCTTCATTTGTGAATAAGCGTAGTCTCTGCAACCATAATATATTTTCCAATTGCACTTTCTAATTTGTTCGGATGTGAGCAGGCCCTACGGGTTTATTCAAACAATTTATTTATAATCGTGGCAGGCACAAATTGGATTTATGAGACGATTTAGAATGCAATTTACCTTTCTCTAGAGTTCCAAAAAAACGTTTCTCTGCGTTCATGGAATTGTGGAATGGCAACAAGCAATTAATGGCGGTGATTGTATTGAAATGCTACTTGTGCAACGCTGGTCACAGTTAAGACTACTTTTTTGGCACTTGTGGTAGTAAAGACTTAACTTTGGAGAAAGCTAAGTCATCGTGTTGATTTGAACATTTTTAGTGACAACAAGCAAATTATGTTCTAATCTAATGGTTTCTAAACTTAAAAACACTTAATGTTTTACATCATCGCACTGAAAAGGAATTATTGGGCAGTGGTGTCGGGATAGACTCTTCTTGCAGAGCACCGAGTGACATTGAAGGGCTTCTCTGCATTGTATCCCTACCAGACACACATACCATCACAACTAACAAACAACAGACCAGCTCAGATCCGGAGCAAATCGCACGAAACCATTCCTAACAATAGCACAGCACGGCTTTCACTTCAACACCGCCACTACTACCATGCACCACTTTTTTGGAAAATGAAAAGGGAAAGCAAGCAATCCATAAAATTTTCACACATTCCTATAGCTCTTTTCATCTATCTTCTATCCATCTGAAACCATATTACTTTTGTTTCTTCCTTTTTGTATGCAGTAGAGTTACAATGAAAAACGTGCACTTTCTCCAGACAATTTTCTCGACGATGCGGAGGCAGTTCACTGAAAAAAGTAGCTTGTAAAAATCAGATTATTTTTTGATCTCGATCGATCAGTTTAAAAGGATTGGCTCTCAAAAGTGCCTGTCTTATGTGTCGAGTGCTGTATGATAAATTTTTGTTTTCGTGTGTTAGTTTAGATTATCTTCTTTTTTACACTACGCATTACTTATCTCTGAAATACGCTGTATGCAATGTGATATGTGATGTGGTGGCTCCACAAAAAAATCATTATCACATAATCATATCATCATTTATACCTTACAGAGACAGGCACTGCACTCGTTAGTGAGTGAGACAAGACAAGTCTACTTGTTTTTTTTTCGTGGACGAAATGATGTTAATGTTATTATGTAGTATAGATGTGTGTGCTTTTTATTCTCTTACCTCATTTACGATGGGCCACAAAAATCTTAACAAAAGAGGATGTGGGCATGTGAAAAAACCAGTCATGTCATAGTCATGATCAAGCTATTCATTACTTAAAGAAACGTATGCACGCGATTTCGTATCTTTGTTCCCTAAAGCAAAACACACATGAAGTATGGCACGCTGAAAAATGTGAGGAATGAAGTGAATGAAAAAATGTTAAAAAGGTACGCTTTGGTGTCTGAAATTTTTTTTTTGTACTGTTCTACCTATTTGAATTCGAGTCAAGGTTTAACATGCGTCCGGTGTTACAAGTTCTTTGATTTTTGAAGATTTAAAACCTCGAACTAGGTAAATAAGAGATTAACATTAACAATGCAAGTATTCCAACATTACACATTGCGATGTGGGAGGTGAGGTGCAAAATACCTGTCAGGACTAAAACGTTATGAAGAACTAGACGTTTTAGGTGGGGTCAGAAGAGTTAGGCCCATAGTGGGTGTGGGAGTTTGAGGAAACAAATCTTCAGAATTTCTTGACAGTGTTGCCTGCAGCACATTATAATTAAACGGATGGGAGTTATTGTTAGCACGCTTTTGAGTTTAGAATGGGCTCATTCTTTCGGAATCATTCGAGCAGATACGACCATTGAAATCATTCAATGTTAGTATTTACGCTTAATAAATACCTACAAACATTTGACTATGTGCATAAGTTACTTACAGTAAGTTAAACTTCCTCATCAAACAAAATAATAAAATGACAGTTTAAACTTTACTCATAATAGTCATCATCGTCTCCAATGTCTACTTTTCGCGATTTTGCATGCCATAAAATTTTGCTTTTCTTTCCCACAATAAAGCACGCGCAAAACAAACTCATCGTTTCTTTGTTTTCGCAAACCATTGCCGTTGGTATTTTCCTTCGCTGCGGCGAAACCACGGGATAGCCGTCGTTATTCTCATAAGGTTGTATCCTCCTTAGATCGTTGCAGTTGGACGCATCACATGCTTTAAACTCTGACGGTATTCTAGGTAGTCGACAATTCTTCCCTGGTTTAGTGTTTGCGGGGCAAAGACAGTATCCAGAGTCGTGGTGGCAGGACCAGAACAGTGGTTGCTCAACTCCACAAGAAATGTCACAGGACACTCTGGATACATGGCAAGATTGGATCCAATCGCTGTTCAATCTAGTCCTACCTAACTGTTTAATATTTTAAATTAACAAAATCCTGGAGTTTGTTCTTCTAATTGCAGACACTTAAAGCAAAAAAATGACAGCTTCTTATTTTACCCCTGCAGTTGCAAAAAACACCAAAATGGCTGACCTCTGAATCCAATGGGAAACGATTTGTAGGAAACTTAAGAAATTCATGGCTTAAAAATATGAATATATTTTACGATAGAAAAATGTATTATTTCTAATTAGAATGTAAATAACATCAATTGCATCATTTTTTTTAAAATTAGGTAGTAGAAAGTAGAACCGAATGTTCGGTCAATAATGTAGAAATCTCAACCCATTGACATTGACAATGGACATTCATCCTTTCAATTGTCACTTGACAAATGCATTTTGTGTTATTCAGTGCCTACTTATTGCTTTCAGATGCTCTTGTTCTCCTATGAATGATATTGCTATTCAAACTGTGGACTATTGACTTGACTATTCCACTAAACAATTCCACATTTATTGTTGCATATATATTATGCTGTAAGTAGTCCCAAAGGAGCATTTTCACACATTAACCATTACTATCAGAAAACAATTGGGCCATCAAATTGCTTGACGTGATTGCAGTGATTACAAAAATTGCGAAAACAACTTCTTTGAGCATCTTAAAGCTGAGCAGATCATGACTGCATATTTGTTTGTGTGAATTAAATTAAATGCTGCATACTTACATTCTGAATATATTATACCAAAATCAAACGCCGTACATACATACCACAAACACGCAGTCAGCAACTGACGTAACAAAAAGAGAACGTAAACTGAACCTTTCAGGTATGATTGATTAAGATAAAGTTTTTTCTGCATTTTTATGAAAAAAAATGCAAGTGCCTTTCATTCACTAGGTCAAGCCAAATATTCATGTGCACAATTCATTCTATTCCATGAGCTGCTATGCTGTTATATTCAATATTATCCATGTCATTGTCATCATATCATGAACTAAATTAATTGTTTATGCATCAGTAACTTTTAGAAGCCTTCGAGCATTCCTTGCCTTACGACTTACGACGACGACAGGTAACCTTCAAATTCCAAAGATTCCTGAAAACCAAGTCAAGGTCTTGCCAGTTCCCGTGTTTCAAAAACCAAAAACGCTTTCTCAGTGTGCCCCAAAACGTTGTCAACAACAGGAAAATAAAATCTTATCAACACATTTCAAAATCTGTCAAATTACCACTGATTGTTGCTGTCAAATCCCGGATTTAGATTTAGTGGATCAATATTAAAATTAAAGAGATTTTTAATGTTGACAATCCCCCTCCGGGCCCTCCATTTTTATATTGTACTACAAAATTCATGGAATTAGAAAGCAACAAAGATATTGAGAGTTGTGCAATGAATGCACTGCATTAAATGAAGTGAATCATTTCATCATTTCCAATTCGATTTTGTTCATGCGGATTTTGCATTGATGTGATTATAAGGTCTAATGTGATACAGCCAAGATTTAATATGACTCACTCATGTAGGTAGGTACATAATGTGCTCCTCTACTCGTTCTCGTGTGAAAGGTGCTTTTTTGTTCTCTGTCTGCCTATGAATTGCATGCAGGGCAGGGATAGCTGCTTTTGCTGGAGAACAGAGAAAAAAGTCAACTTTTGATTCCACTTTTGAGCAAAGCAAAGGCAAAAGCAAGTGGTCTGATACATATGTTTTGCTTGGCTTGGCAATTGCAAAACCAGATAAAAATAGAAGCTTTTAGTTAGTTTTCCTCTTTCATGACAGCGACAGTTCGTCCGTGTGTTTACCAAACAAAACATTTATTGTTTGTTCACTGACACGGGTTATGGACTGTGATTGTGATTCAAACTTTCCCTTTCATTATATCTTACATCCATTCCATAATTATTAGGAGCGAACAGAAGTATTTCTGGCAGTTGACAACATAACATGTCCATTCAGATTGAAATGTTCATTCTTCTAATCAATCTGACTTGACATGTGCACTGTGCACGAAAGTATTAAAAACATTCCTCATTTGTGATTTTGATTGTGACCAAAGAAATTATATTTATGCTCACCAAGATGATGTCATAGCTTTGATTGGTAAAAGAAGTTACGCAACGAACGACTGAAATCAATTTATTGTATGCACACTTTACAAGTTAAACTCGGCAATTGCAACGGACAGTAACATTTCTCGTCTTCAAACATTTTGTGAATCTCACACAATTGCAGTCAGGAAATAAAATTTTTGTGATTAAATCGTACGAATGTGTATTGTATGGCTGACTGTGTGACATTTCAAGTTAACGGGTTTTGGAAACTAACCATAAGTATCCATACTTAATGAGACTAAACTAGTGAAAAATATTTCGATGAAAGAAAAAGCAGTTGGCAAAAACATAGCTCGACGAGTTCTGCTAAAAATGGAGCTAAAGAACTGGACCGTTTTTGGGCTGCTAGATCAAGACTTTATTTCCAACATCAAAATCGCTTGTGTTTTTGGTAAGGCTCAATGCATATATCATACAGTAATTTTTTTCATATCATTATTATTTCATGGAAAAATGATATTTTCTAGGAAATCTTGGCCATGAGGCTATTATTGTCACAAAAAATGATGACGTCTTCAGCCTTGGATCAAATAGTGCCGGATGTCTCGGAGTGGAGAACCTGAGCTCAAGCTTGACCCCAATGAAAGTCGAAGCATTGTGCCAGAAAGGCATAAAAGGTTGTTAATTTGTTTTAGCAATATGTGATAAACGAGAATGCTTAACATTTTTAATTGAAAATTTAAATAGGATTCAGTTATGGTGCTGGCCCTCACGTGATTGTTTATACTCAAGATGGAAGTGTTTACGGTAAAATTTGATACCGAAAATCTTTAATAAATACAAGGATTTAAAGTGACTGTAATATTTGTTCTTATTCTGTTTTGTAGCTTTTGGGCACAACGGATTTTGTCAGGTAATTAATTGGTCGAGTCATCTAAAATTTTACACATTTGTTCATTGATAAATTGTTTATCATCCCATAAAATATAGTTTCATGATGTTAATAAAGAATGCTTTCCTATGAGTAGTTAGGTTTGGGTACCAGCTGTCAAACTCATGTTCCTGCATTAGTTGGCGGAAGTCTAACTGGGAAGAAAGTTATAGAAGTAGCGTGTGGAAGTCATCATACTCTTGCATTAACAAGTGATGGAGAGGTAAAATGACAGCAAGCCCACTTGAATTTTGAAGAAGTGAAGAGCACATTATGTTAACGGAAATTCTTTATATCTTCTCTCAATAATGTTATAGGTTTACGCATTTGGACAAAATAATTCGGGTCAAGTAGGTTCTTTAAAAAATAACTCCATTTCAAAATCAAAGCTATTTTTTCTTTCAAGATACGTATATCTTTTAATTGTATGAATAGGTGGGATGTGGAAGTACGGCTAATCAACCTACTCCGAGGCGTGTTTCTGCTGTAATTGGAAGCACCAGGATTGTTTCTATTGCGTGTGGGCAAACTTCATCGTTTGCAGTATCTGATTCAGGGGATGTTTATGCGTGGGGTTATAACGGTATGCAGCTGCTATAATCATGTAGAATGCATAAGGGTTTGCTTCTCAAAAAAAAGTTAAATTGAAATGATTTTTTTCAGGTAATGGACAATTGGGAATCGGAAATACTGTCAACCAATACAATCCTACCAAGATCATGTTGTTTGGAGTTTTTATAACCAAAGTTGCTTGTGGCACTGCCCACACATTAGCTCTCTCCGACGAAGGGGGACTCTACAGTTGGGGTGCTAACAGGTATGTTTGTTTAATTTTTTCGTCCTTTTCAAACTGATATTTTTGCCACCTGAATAATTTTAATTTAATTGATCAGCTATGGACAGTTGGGAACTGGCCACAAATCTAATCTCACATCTCCCACTCGTGTCGCAACCGACTTAGGACGGATAGTTGACATTGCAGCGGTTCATTATGGACATATTTCTGCTGCAGAAACACATACCAAAGTGTACATGTGGGGCCAGTGCCGAAGTGAGTGCAAATAGTAGTTTGACCCATGTTTAATTCAAGCATGTGTATTGTACCAATCACTGGTCTGATTTGCCGTTCGTAGGTCAAGCCGTTGTGTCACCTGTTGAGACCCTGTTTAAGAGTATGCACGATGTGTTTGCGTGTTATTCTACACCAGCAGTAACATACAAGCCAATCGAAGCTAAACAATACGACGATTTTAGTATTGTTGATGCACTAAAATTAGCATTCGACGATCCAGTAAGCAAATGAAAAATCCCCTTTCCTGAAATTGTAAACGAATACAGTATACCATTTTCGTTATAAAATGGTAACTTCTACTTTTTCAACAGAAAACAAGTGACATACAATTCGTTGTCGAAGGAAAGACTGTTCATGCTCACAAAGCGATTCTCCGAATTCGATCAGACCATTTCAGGTGTATGTTTACCGGTAAATGGGAGGAAAATCAAGGAGAGTAAGTAAAATATGAAGTTGAAAACTCTGTGAATTAAAACATTGTTTTGAAGTTTTGTTTGACAAATTAATAATTAATATATCTTTTGCAGTGTCGTCAATATTGACTCGGATGTTCGCTACGTCGTTTTCAAAGCATTTTTACAATACCTCTACACTGATACTATAGATTTATCACCAGAAGATGCTGTTGGTAAGCCAAAACCTTATTTATACTTCTTAAAGATGTACACTTGTGTATTGGTCATTGCATTGTTATAAAATTTGTTGTTCACTCTAGATTTGCTAAAACTTGCCAATTATTACTGTGAGAGCCGACTGAGGAACGAGTGTGAAACTTTGATTAAGCAATCAATTACAATTGATAACGCTGCGAGACTGTATGCTTCGGCAATCAGTTACAATGCTAAGGTCTAGTCAAACCCTGCATCTATTTTCAACTAGGCTAGTTTATTAGCGGATAAATTAAATACGGGATACCATAATTTTCACTTGAATAATGCAAATGTATCTTTTTTCATTTTCTAGGAGTTGGAGGAATTTAGCTTTCAGTATATGTTACACCATTTAACTGCTGTAGTACAATCAGAGAGTTTTCAGGATCTAGATGGTGATACGATTCGGAACCTTATGATTCAGCTGGCAAAACATAGTGCCTTCAGATACTAATAAGTTTAAGACTTGGAAGCTTCAAACTTGGAATTATGGAGAGTAAGCATTAATCCAGTAATTTTGTATTATACTTAATAACTGCTACAACGGCTAAATATCTAGTATTTTTATATGATTTCTTTGTCGTGGAACATTAGGAGAAACAATTTCGTCAAATTCAATTTCAAACAATACCTTTAAATTTTTCAATACACCCAGAGTTGGGCTAGCTTCAAAATCGCTCTAACTAAAGCTAAAGTTCCTCCAAGTTTAAGGTTTGTAGATTGTGGATACACCTTAGCTATTTAAAGAATTTCTATTGTTGTAATAATCTTATTTATATTGTAATATGTGCAAAAGATTATTCATTCCAATCTCAAATGATTCCCTTACTGCTCTCCGATAAGTAAAACATTCCTTAATTTTAGGCTAAATTCACATGAATTAATGAAGATACGTTCGAAACATTGGTTAGCGTTAGAGGATTGACTGAATGAGAAAGGAGAATTAGTAGAAGTTACCTATTCTCATTTTGTATCTGAACATTTAGTGATATAATATCAAATTCATTCTACAATTTAAAAGAATAATTTTTCGTAGAACGGTTAAAAAGTTCCATTCCATGATACAACGTGATCTTTTCTGTTACTATTCCTATTCAAATACTATACTTTTTTAAGCACTTAAATAAAAATACTTATAACTTATGAATAAACTTTCGAGATTGAGATAAGATTGTTCATGTTTATAGAATAGATAAGTATGATGTTTATTAATTTCCAAAGATTGCTACCTTTGTGATTTATAATTTACCTATATGCATTTACTATGTTATATTTCTTTGTTTTATTTTATATATGTATTAAACTAAATGCACATGAATTTGATGTCGCATGCGGAGGTTTACCAGGGTTAAGCAAGTTGGATCTTCAAAATAAAGTTTAAAGATTATATACAACGCCTTAATTCATTAGTTATTTTAATTAATAAGTATTCATGCACATATAATTACTTTATACCTAACAGTTTTATTGAAACACTCAACTCAACCTTAAGTACATACTATTTCGGAAAGTAAACCTGATTGAATGGAAAATCTGTGGGCGAAAATAAATAGCAGTTGCTTCATCTAAAACGAATGAATACGTTCGCCTTCGGATCCTGATCCAAATAGCTTCTGTCGAATAGAAAAAAGCCTTTTAACCCACTGCTCTTCCCGTTCTCGTTGGTTCACGATAAGCTGCAATTAAATGATGACATCATCAGGGTCAATTAAATCAAAATGAAATAGGGCGGTTATTTGAAATTTTATGTGTTCTTATCCACTCACATTAGGATGGCAAAGTATTTCATTTTTCAGACTTGACAAGTTGATAGGTTTAAGTTCTAATGAAGGTAATGGGATATCCTCAAGTTTAGGTTTTCTAGTAGAAGTAAAAGACTTTGGAGCAAAGCCCTCGCTGTCAATGTCATCAATTGCTTGCTGACGATCAATTTGTCCCGTGATATCTAATTTCTCTGCAATAAATAGAAAACCGAAATCCAAAATCAACATAAATAATATCTATCATAAAACTAACGTAAGCACATCAATAAGTCAACCTTGTAAATAGAATCGATTGATTTGCTGTACCTATACCTTCTATCTGTGCTAGTAAGGCCGCTGCAGATGAACCCGATTTAATTCCTTCTGTAGGATTTTTTGTTTTAGAACGCGACTTCTTGGAATGCGAGTTTTCAGAGGATGATGAACCAGAAGAGGATGAGCTAGATGAAGATGAAGACCGGCTTGCCCTGCGTTTTCTCTCTCTTTTACGTTCGTCACGTCCACTTCTACGACTATCGCGATCTCTACTACGACTTCTTCTGGAACTTGAAGTCTGATGGCGCTTTGAACTTTTACTTGAGTAAGACTTACTCTCCGAGCTGCAATAAGAAATCACTATTCTTTCATCGTCTTTTATGGACAATAAACTTTATATTAAGCTAATAATAGAAAATGCTTTCATACCGACTAGTTTTTGATTTGGAACTGCTGCTACCATAAGACCTACTATTTCCAGACTCGGCAGAACTAGAGCGCCTTCTGGAACCCGAAGCCGACCTTGATCGTCTTCGCTGCTTTTTCTTTGATCTTCGAGAAGACTGAGATGAGCGCTCATCACGATCATAACGACTTCTTGATGTACTACGTCTCCTTCTACTGCTACGCTTTCCGTAATCCGAATCAGAAGAATCCGACCGTCGCCCCATATTTACGCTAACTTAACTATTTTACACTTATTGGCAAGACAAAACTAAATTAATATTTTTTATTGTGAAGTGAAACTAGTACTTTCATTGCTTTTTCTATAAAGTTTCCCTTCTTCACAGGTCACCTTCGCAGGGACCGTTTCATAGATAACGCCTTTTACCGGTTTAGACTCTCCACTTTCAAATCTTTTCTGAGAAACGGAAATCAACGGTTGTAACAACTTTAAATTTTGACCAAGCAAACTTATCCGTACACCCAAACCGCAGGGGATCAAAAGTGCGTTCATATCGAATGAAGAGAAACACCTGTGTGAACAGTGAATGAAAGTTCTATTGGAACATGTGACAATCAACAACAATGATTACTGCTGCGTAGAATGTAGGAGCATGTCTATTTTGTATTGAATGTTTTCATTCTTTTTCCTTTATCCGCACCGGTTACATAAATAAGGAAGGACATAGCATATTCATTTTAAATTAAGTTGAATAGGTACATTAGGTTTAACATAGCGTTCATCTTCATTTATCCTAAAGGAGTTTTATTCCGTTCCCGCTTGTATCAGGTAAGCCCAGAAAATATTTTTTTCTCTCTGAAAAAAATATGGTGAAGAGCTGAATGAACAAAGTGCTAAATTATGAGGTTTTTTGTGGGGTCTACATTCTGCATAAAACTCTTTCGTGATGATCACATCAATTTGTACTTGTGCTCATCATATCATCATTCAAATGCCAAATTAACTGACAGCGGTTTTGTTTTATCTTCAGCTTTTTATTAAAGTTGTGTTATGTCTGACTTGCTAATATTTTCCCATACTTCAATGATGATAAAGCCTAAAAATCACAAAAAAGTAATATGCACTTCCTCAGATAATAAACATGAATGAGTAATGATGTGGGTGGAGGTGGATGAATTGAATAAACCACAAAGTAAATTGGCGATTGTGTGTTGTGTGTGCATCTAGAAAGCTCGAGTATGTACTTTCAAATTGCGCAAATAATGATGATAAGAAAAAAAATTATAGTGAAGAGAAAAAATGATTCCTACAAATACAATGAATGTTCTTTCTGTTGACATTTGGTTTGGGTTTATATTTATCGGCAACATAAGCCTTATTTTTAGAATATCCGTTGTCTAACTCTGACATTTTCATAAGAAAAAATAATCGTAATTTTTATTCTGGAAGGAAATGACTAATTGCTCTGTTCCTTTTAGTGCCTGTCAGTTATATTCCGTCAAGCATGATTTGAATTAGATCAACCGACCAGCCTCTCCACGTCCGCACCATACTTCGTCATTATTATCATTTTTGTGTGGATTTATAGAACCTATCACAAATACAGCAGCCAATAGTGAATCTGAAAAATCTCTGAGAAAAACGAAGAAAGCTTGCAATGACAAATGATGCCATAAATAAAATGATCGATTCTAGTCACAACTCTCAATATGTTTATTTTTTGCATATAAAAAGTAAAAAGCCTGCTTCCAAAGAAAAATTATTCGTCGTTCGTATTGCTTTTCGGGTGCAAAAACGTTGTTCCGGCCACGGGTTTCAGGCGTAACGGCACAAATACAAGGTCACATACGTACACGTAGAATCATGATCGAAATGGAATATCATGTTATATCGAATTACCCATGAAATAAGGGTTCTGTGATATAGTAATTTTTATTTTTTAGATATCATTATGATTATGAAAGTATCAATTGATCAGGTTTCCTTTTGTAGTTTTTGAAAAACAAATTAGTTTTCCAAACATGAAGAAAAGTAGATGTGATGTGATATGATGGATGAGGTGATGTACGTTTTTGATTACAAGCATGTTTTTCC
This sequence comes from Seira musarum, assembly GCA_027743895.1. Lineage (NCBI taxonomy): Eukaryota > Metazoa > Arthropoda > Collembola > Entomobryomorpha > Entomobryidae > Seira > Seira musarum. Next base: position 12,838 of record JAHZMX010002359.1, on the reverse strand, counting down.
ATTACATGAAATGAAAAGAAAGGCTTCTTGTTAGTTTAGTTTTACGTTCATCAATCTCGGAATATAACATGACACGCTGCTGTATGTATTAATCATGTACATATGATGTATTTATTTATATTATAATGATGATGATGATGATGGGAAATGATAAGTATGGGTGTCGGGTATATATGGTTGAAGGGTTGAGGAATGAAGGTGTCCGGGAAGGTTGTGAAGCAAAAGCACGTACATTTTTTATGCTAAAAAGCTCTTGTTGGTGTGTTTTCGTCTTTTCCATTCCATGAATTCGGTAGGATCTCGTCTCTTCTTGTAGCAGGAAAGGAAAATATAATGTAAAGCGTAGTTATACTCTCACATTCTCCTACATAGAGTTATACACGAAAACCAACTTTTTTTACTGTATAGAGCAGAGTCCAAAAGAAAAGGGTTTTGGCTACATATTACTCTGAGTTACCTAATGTTGTATTTCCTCCTTCTCCAGTCGAGTTTCAATCTTTCAATAGTACTAGTAGCTCACACACTGCTCAACTCAACCAAAAATATTATTTCCTTATTGTTATTATAGGGGAAATTCTATCTTCTTGGTAAGTAAAACCCAAAACCACAATGAAATTTCTTTTAATTTCTAGAAAATTTAATTGTTTCATGACTTTCCTTTAATAAACAAATTATATCTGCATTCATATATTTTGGAAATAAGTAAGGAAAGCTTAAAACCTTTTGTATGTTTTTATACCTATTTAAAAATATTTTCTGTTGTGCTCTGTGCAATACCTAAATTACATTGTAAAAGCAAAAAGTACACATGCATAATGCATGCGACAGAGATTTACTTTTAAAATTTCTAAAAAATTTGCATTCGTCTCTGGTTTGAGAATTTAGTAAGTATCAATGTCAGGTTTTAATTTCAATCACGTCAAATAAAGCACAACATAAAACATGTTTCTAGTTTAGACGTAGTTTATACCTATTAGAACATGACGGAATTCAGCTGAAACTAAAACGCAACATTATACAAATGCAAAAGTGTTGTACAAACTGTTTCAATCACATTTTCTAATTATCGCCACGCCTCCCCTTCATTGTACTTTTAACTTTTAGAAAATTAGAAACTAAACAGAAACAAATAATTATTTTCGGATTTTTTAGATCTTTGCAATAAACGAATCCAAAAATTTGATAAGATGACGGTCATAACAAAACCGTTGACGGGGGAAAAGAAAGCGGCGGATAAGACGCCATTGGTGGTACCAGTGAATGCTGGGGTAAGCTGAATACTTGGTTCAAGTTAAAAACTCTTTGCCCTTCCTCTTCCTTGCATTCACTCTTTAATAATTTTTCTTCAGGGAAATGTCGACTTGGAGAAGGGCGATGAGACTGCAGCGGCAGTTAAGGCTGGTGAGATGGAACCTGGATTCAATGAACGGTATCACTACATCTTGAAGAAGACCAGTACTAGAGTTTCGAGCTCAACAACTCTTTGCTTGCTCGTCACTGGTTAGTAATCCCCAGCTTGTGTCACAAATATTTTAAAATATTCATTACTAAAAAAATTAAAATTATTTACGCAGCTCTGTTGGTCATGGCTGTTGGAGTTTTCTCTGGAATTTATGTTTGGAAAATGATGACACGTGACCAGATGGTGAGTATATAATCTTAGTTTTTATGCTTTTTATACTGAAATCAGTTTAACCGTTTAATGTTAAACTGTATCATGTTTTTTTAAAGCTGAAGAATTTCAAGGGTTGGTGCAGCGTGCCGTACACAGCCACGTCTCAATATTTCAACCCCAAGATTCAGGACAAAACTGGCGAGTTCGACACACAATCTGAGGGTTCCAAACCCTTAAGCAGGGTTAGACAATACTATAAACTCTATCATTTCTGTTTATTTTAAATTAAAAATCGTGAAGGTGGGCTTGAGAATGTCTATATATAGTATGTAGTTTTTATTTTAGTTTCGTATTATATAACGTTTTTAATTTATTAATTGTGTGTATTGATTACTGGTAGACCATTAGGTATGATTTTGTTTTTAGTAATGTTAATTTTGCATGACTTTTCGTTCTTAACGATCATGAAGATTGATGATGACGGCTTAAGCAGTTGGTTTGAATCTGAACCGGATGCACAGGGAGCTGCTTCATTTTTCCGTGAGGAATTCGAAATTGATGTTGGAAACGAAAAGTACTCCAAAATCCAGGTCCCGGACTTCAAATATGGCCGTCTTGGACGCTTCATTCATGAGTTTGACTCAGTAAGTCTTAAGTTTTTTAATAGAATAAGTTTTATATGACATTCATTCATGATTCACTTAATATAAAATGTTTTGAATTTCTCCTGCTCAGAACAAAACAGCAATTGTGGATCAGACTGCTAAGAGATGCTTCATTATGCCGTTGGATCGTGAGAGGGTGTTGCCTCCGAAATCAATGTATGACATGATTGAGAAAATGTGGAAAGGTAAGTCATACGTTTAATTAGATTAAAATTCACTCAAGAATCGCATTTATTACAGGATGAAATCTTTTTTTGCAGGATACTATTCTGTGAACACAAATCGAGTGCGAGAAACCATGCGAGTCGTACTCCCACCACTAGATGATCTGTCGGATGTTGGTGAATACATCCGTCAGGAATGCGAGGACAAAACTACTTACCGACTTGAAAAGTCAACTGATCGCAGTAAGATAATATTTTACTTCATATACAATATCACTTGCACACGTTTAAAGTTTACAAACCTTCCAAATTCATTAAAAATACCTTTCTGTTATAAAACAGTTTTCAAGCGATCTGCACCATCGTCTCTCCCATTCACTGAATTCACTGGATTAGCGACATTGGAGTACGATATCGTCAATATGAATCATCTCGATAAGTTCGAAAAGAATCGAATTTAAATAAATTGCTTTTCTAAGATCTCGCGACATTTTTCTCTAGTTAGATATATTTTGACAATGTACATACAAAAGGCAACTTTTCTGTAGACGTTTTGTTGTTGCCGCGCTTTTCCCAGCCTTAAAAAATATGAAATTAGTTTATGCATAACTATTTAGTCTCTCGCTTTTTTTGTTTTGCAATAGAATAATCTACCGAAATCATAATCGATCAAATAGGAGAGAAGAACAAATATAAAATACATACCGATGCTATTAAATGCTAATGAAAGTATAAAAATCATTTTCTGTTAATATTTGCAATGAAATATAATACAATCCAAAAGTTAAATATTTGACAAAATATACGGAACATTAGAGTTAGAATACACGAATACATAATTAAATGTTTGTGTAGCTGCTAATGCAAATGTCTTGTACGTTTCAAGCCGTATGAATACTTCATCTTTGGAAGCTTTTTGTCAACTGGATAAAATGATAAACAAAGTAGACCAGCATTTTAATCCAGCTTCCATACTTTATATGCTCGTGAAATTACGACCACTTTAGCAGTGATACGGGACTTTGAACATAAACACTTTCTTGTAATTTCTATATTTGGATTTGAATGTTTCGGCTCAATCAGACTTGATGGAAAGAACATGATATGCCAAGTTTTCTTGGGAACTGGAGTGGCATTCCATTTGCCCCCTAATAATTCACTTGTGTACTGATTGAGCTCTTGTGTACTACTTGATCAATTAGATCATACTTTAAAACGTAGCATAATTACACACAAAAATGATTATTACTTTGATCGTACCAATTTCAGCAAGCTTAAACTAATTTAACTATGTAGTAGTGGACAATCTCCTGAAAAAATGATTCCTAATAATTTCATAGTTCCTCAACTTTTGTTTATAGTTTTACCCGTAAAAAGAAACGCGGTTTATAAATGTACCATTTTCGTTCATTTTTTCGATACTTTCATTTATTTATATTTTCGTACAATTATTGTGGTATAGACAATCTTAGGCCAAACGTAAATGTACTACTGCGCACGTCAAATGCGAATTCTAGTGTATTTCGATGCACTAATTACCTCATTATTAGTTATCAATTTTATTTATCATTGTTTTCAATAAAGTTGATGTAAAGAATTATTGACCTACTGCTGTATAAATAAATTGTACCCGATACCGATATCGGTTTATAACATAATGGAATTCCCAGGTCATCTCAATCATTTCTCATCACATCACTATTCCACATAAGCATTTCATATTTCGAAATCATGGAGAAATTGCGAAAGAATTGCTGTTTATCACAAGAGTCAAAAACTTTGCCCTTGACTATTTCTTCATGTCTACTTCCTCCAATTCCTTTAAAAGATTGAAGGTCTCATCTTTCAAACTGTCATGATCACAAAGAGAAGCGCGATTGGCTAATATCGCAATTTACTTTATTTCATGTTCCATTCCAGGTATTCTAACACAAAACAATATATTCCCAAGCGAATGCTTGGATTCTCGTATTGCCCCACATGTACCTAAGCTTAGAAAACTTTTACTTACCTACTTTGCTTGCTTTATTTTTTATTTTAACTTTCATGTGAAAGCATTTTCTCTGGAATAGAATTTAATTAATCAAGCGTGATGTATAACGACTTCTAGGAATGCAAAATGCTTCGGTGCGCTGAATGCTTTTCACCTTGACCCAAAAGTTTTGTTATGTATTTCAAAATCTGGATAAATAACTATTTCCCAATTTTTACCTTTCTTCTTCCACAAACCCACATGCTTATGATTTCGCGTAGGTTGATTAGGCAGAAAGTTTGCGAAATAAATGTGGAACTTTAACAAAAGGGAGAATGTAAGAAGTTGTTGATTAAACATATTTTGGAAGTTGGTGGTGAATAAAATCCCGATAAATTTTGTTCACTGGATAATTGGCTAGTTATACAAATAACAATTATACGCTTCATAGAGTTTACATATGGCGAGCAAAACAACTTTTTCTCTTTTAAAAAAAATCTGGGTTTCAGAGAAACTTGAGTTACATAAAAACGATTGATCTGCGACTGACTACATGGTAAAAAAAAAATCTCATTACTTGTTTGGAAAATCCTTGTCCGTGTACATATTTCTCAGAAAATCTTTACAAGTTGATGGCGCACAACTGTTGTTGGAATTTCTTCCATCCCAAGATGACATTTGAATAATTCAAATGAATGCTCTGAATTTTGTCTCATTTCATGCCAGCACTACCAACACATTCATGGAAAAAGTCCTGTAATAAAAACTGCTAGAAACAAGTTGTTACAAAATTGTAATTAGTCAGTCACATTGAAAGGTACAATCAAGTTTTTGTATGTAGGCATATCTGAGGCAATATTTATTGATATGGGTTTGCTTACATTCAAATTGCTATTTTGAATATTTTGTGTCTGCCAAGAGAATGTTTTCATGCTTAATTGCATTCAGAATTGGAAAATTAATTTATTAACAAACCAGTGAATTATCACAAAATGCATTTATATATTTGAACGAACATGATTCTTTAGCTTGATTATGCTTTCCTCCTCCTTTTTCCACAACTAGAAGTGCTTTTGTTTCTGATTTTCAATGTACGTACGTATTTACATGTTTTCCGTGAAACTAAAATGGCATTAAAAGTTTTAAACTCAAAATATTTATGCTTCGTTAGCATTCTATGCTAAACTTGAGCTGAAAATGAATGGAGTTTTTGATTTACTCGATTCTCAATTTTCTAATTCCATTCTCTACATTGCAATTGCAACAGGATAGAAATCATTTTAAAAAATTACCATTGCAAATTCATGTTGGCCAAATTCTCATTTTCCAGAAACTATGAATGGAGTGTTCAAAGGATTCGATATTTTGTACATTTTTAGATTTTTTTAGGAAAAAGCGACCCCAATCACACATCGTGTATTTTTTTTCTTCAAAAATATTCAGTTTGTTTTATTTCATATATGGATATGTAACATCAAATTGATTTAATTGGAAAAGTAGAATACAAAATGAAATTCGGTATAGAATGAATTATAATGAATGTGTTTTTTGCATTTGAATTTGAAATTTTATTTACTTATGACATGGCGCTCTTTCTCGCAAAAATCAGATATAGCAGATGCAATTATCACCCAGCTTATTCTGTCTTGTATTAAGGAAATAGTAACTGCATAATTGCTTGCGAACAATAAGCGTCTCCATTGAATTTTGAATCTCGAAGCGCAATGCAATTCATCAATACTTTTTGGACAAGCCTATTTTTTAGATACACATTTTCATGTGAGCCCTACACGTAGCCTGTAAGGTGATAGTGCGGTGTGGTGATGCAATTTTATTATTTTTCCGCAGTGCTACACAAATATCAAGTTAGAAAGGAATTTTTTTCCCTGTGATGTCCCAAAACTTCATGATACCCCAACGGACTAAGTCTTGTGTTCCTTCGCGAAAAAGGCAAGCTCAAGTAGGAAGCTCTGGCAAAGAAAAGTTTTTTTTTTCTCCTCTCTTGAATTCACTTTGTGGAAAATCCTTGCATTCAATTTTCCTTCCTACTTAAACCAAAGAGAGGGTAAAATCATTTTTCAAAGCACACACGCTGCCATACATTTTACTTTAATACTGGTTCGGTTACATAATGTTCAAGTGTTATTAAACATTTTTGCCTTAATTTCAGCACTTAATTTGTAGTGTTTGTCAAATGCATAAGCTGTAGAGCTTGTAACATGCAATAAATTTTGGTATCGCTGTCGCACAGTTCATCATTATTTAAAACAAAACTACCCAAATTAGAAGGGAGATTATGTGAGCCAATTTGAATGTCAGTCATGCGATTTTTCAGTTTATCTCCATAAGCAGCAAGGCCACTCGACTTTATTCCACTTTACTTTCCTTTCCTGGCGACATCATCATTGTCGCGTTCCTTTTTTCCTCTTCTACTTACTACTACTACTACTACAAGTACAACAGTAAATGCACAAAATCATGAACATTTTTTTACACTCTCGTGAAAGTCAGAAGAGGAAAAGCCATCCTGCCCTAGAGCATGCATGAGTTGAGCAATTTATTGAGCAAAAAATTATCCAAAACGAAGTGAAACTGATTTCTTTTTACTACTCCTTTATGTTTTCAACTTCAACTCAGCTAATTATGAGGAGAAAGGAGAAAAATTGGCCTGGACATAAGCCCATGCCGTTCCGCAGCTACTAACTAACGAGCGGCTGCCTTTTGCACTGGTAATATGAACCACTTCTCTTTCTCTACTACCACCACCACTACACATACTTAAGTGTAGTAGTCGTAGTATGTAGTACCCAACATTTTTGGTGGTCTCCGTGTCTGCTGATTGCGATTGCACGAGTTGAAAGTTTTTCAGTGGCCAAGAGGCAGCCAAGGTGAACGCGATGAAATCCACTTTCTCCGCGCTCCTCAAAATACATACGCAGTGGTGGAGAGCTCTGTTTAATGCCATTATTTCGCTCGTTTTTTTTAAAAAAACTTCTTCATTTTACATAACAATGAATGCATAATATTTCCATGTACAATACAAATACTTAATGATAACATGCAATATGACATTAGAAAATACACCTAATTTTCTCAGGTACATGTATCATAAGGAAGTCGTAAAGACTTTTTTTTATAATCGGCCTGGTCTGCTCTGTTTCTGGCTGCTGCTTTTGCTTTACTTCCTTCCTTGCTTGCATCTTGCTTTTTAGAGGAAAAATGTTTTTCAAAGGCTAATATAAAGCATTGGAAACGTTCATTCTGTTCCTCTTGTCCTTCCCTAAATTATATTGTTACTGCATGTCCCTCCGCCTTTTACCTCTCTGTCTAATAAAGCTTTCTGAACTTTTTTCACTGCTTTTGCCACTGCCACTCACTGAATCTATAGAAAAAAACGTTTTAAAGCCCAAAAGCTCTGCTTTTTCCTCGTAAAAAGCAAGTCTTCCACATTCTCTTTTTCCTGCTGCTGCTGACTATGAATCTATGCCTTTTTATTGCTTTTCCTTATACCAAAGAAAGCAAGCATTTTAGAAAGCAAATTAGAGCACTACTCGTTCGTCGTCTCTTCGGTCTGCACTGCGGATTTTTCCAACACTTTCCCCGACGACGTTTCCCGAGCCCTGGTCACAACTACAAAAACCTATTGCGAAGAAACTTCTCTAGGACCATGAATGGTTCTCTAGGAATGATCATAATAATAAAGCTAATTATTTGAACTGGTTTTCAATCGGATTTTTAACCAGGTTGTTAAGAGGTGTCATCAAAATAGAGAAATACTTATGTTGTCCTTCTATTTAGCTAACAAAATAGATGTGAATTAGATTAATTTTTTATCTAAATTTTAAAAATTGGCCGAAATTGAGAACCACAAGAAATGTGTTAAATGAATGAAGTGAACACAGCTTTAGATTCAAGAGTTTTACATTTTGTTTAGAGCGAGAAATCATCATTTAACATCATATTGGCTAGATCAAGCCCCTGTACTGCAATAAATCATCTTAAACCTCGAAAATTCGGCCTCATAGAGCATATCAGTCAACTAAAAAATGAGGGAATAATTGAGAAACAATGACTTCTGCTTTATCAGACGGATGTTTATAGATGATCACAGAAGAAAGGTTTTATGTTCTTAAAATTACTTTAGGTACTTTACTTTACTATTTTTTTGTACTACTACCAGGAAAGCTAGCATTACTACTATGACTATCGGCACCACTTTCTCACTTTACTATTTTACTACACATTTTCCATCATGATTCCTCCGTTTCCAGATACACACGCTTTTTTTTTATCCCGTGTGCTTTTATGTTACAATTTTTTTTAGCATGATACATGCGTTATAGCCTTAAGACAGATATAAGAAAAAAGGAGAGAAGAAAGAAAGCACAAAATTCAAGACTAAAATTCTCGTGCTTGGCCTGGTCTCTCTCTCTTTCCTTTTTTCATGTATGGTTATGGTGCAGCACCAAAACCAGCAGCAGTAACAACATCAGAAAAGCAAGTAGTAAGCAGCAGCAGCAGCAGCAAAGTTGGAATTGGAAAAAAAAGCTTTAGGAGTATAAAAGCTTATAAAAGTGAGCGTATTTTTATCAGTACTCATGTTTCCACAAACTCTCCCAGCGACAGCAGCAGAGTGAAATTCCTCACACATTCAAGCCAACTTACACATAACGATTTCTACTCCTTGTAGAACAACAACTCTTCTACTACTCTACTTTGTTATACCTTAGAATGACCAAGCAAATCAAAAACAAGTGACCGACCCATCCTGGAAATCAGCTTGTGTTGTTTTCAAATGGAAATAGGAACGAAAGAAAAGGGGGAGAATAATAGAGCACACAAATTAACTTTCATCTCCCATCCTCCTTCATCAGCTTGATATTTCCTCAGAAAAGATAGACTCTTGAGAGAAGTCAAAAAGGAAATATAAAATCTTTTTTAACCCCATCATCAATCACACACACTCTTCCCCACTAAGTTTTTCTCCTAAGAAGTTAATTGATTATTTTAATATACACAACACAAAAAATTATATATTTAATCAAACTTTCCATAATCACAAGGATCCAATTCTTTGCTTTCAAATTCAATTCACGAAAAATAAACAAAAGAAGATAAATAAGTCAAAACTCTTTTTGCTCTAAACTACTTACAGTAATTACACACTACTTACACTAGTTTTCAACAAAGACAAAAAAAAAGGAATTCTGCTGCTGCTTCTTCTTCTCAATAATAATGAGTATAATAAATAGATAGTGTTTTACAACTTACGACTTGCACCGTACCGTAATCCAGTAAAATTTAGATAAGTAATTCCGAAGCAATATTTGCAGTTTATTTTTCCAGCTTTTCACAAGTACTCTCCTCCTTACCGTGCAAAAAATCTAAATAAAGCCTCATCTTTCTCTCCTCACTTTACACTTTTTCTCCTCAAAATTTAACTCGTGTGAGGGAAAAAGGTATATCATCAGTACATATCAACTCGAAAGCCTGGATTAATTTATCAAATAGACTAATTTTAATTGTAACATTAACATTCTTTTAGATTTTTCTCACTATTGCAAAATCAATAATAGTCTATTTTTAAAGACGACCTTTTTTCATTAAGATTAACAGCTTTATATAAAAAATCAATTTAATTAAATTTTAAGCATTGTGTGATCTCTTTTTACAAGAGTGACAAATACATATCAAAACATACCCAATACATATCACAACAAAAAATTCATTTTCAATTGCAGTGCTGATAAATTGAACTTAAGTTACAAAGAAAACTTTGCCTTCTCACTACCACAACTTCACCGTCAATTTGAATGATGAAGCTTGCGCATTGATTAAGTCATTTATATTTTTCCTGTGACAATGGAAAACGCGAGTGGAGCAGAAATCTTCTTTCAACAGCATTTATTCTCTTCGTGTAAGATTGTATGATTATATTTCGCAATTTGCGATTGTCATTATTGCAATTTCTTCTCTGTGCTTCTCAAAAAAGCTCTAGACAAATGAATGAACGACAAAGACAGCGAACGTGTTTAAGTGTTTAACCCGTTCAAGTATAACTTTCAATACATTTAACATCATCCTCATCAGCGTCGTCTTTGGTTTTCCATTCTTTTCTCAAGAACCTTTTTTCTATGCTCAAAACGATACATAGCTCGCTTTAAATGTGTGTTTTTGCAAAGAGGTTTTTTATCTGTTAAATATCAAGTGTTTTCGGACAATTTGTGAGCAACAGCAACATCAACGAACCACCAACACTACACAATTATTTAACGTGTTTTATAACGACAAATATAACTCCTTCTTGTCTCCATCTACTACAATTACTACAACAAAGACGACAACGACGCCACTTTTTATGGAACAGTACTTTCGCAAGTTCTTTCGTGAAGTTTGTGGAACAGAAAAAAAACTTGAGCATTTATTATAACCACCATTTTTTCTATCTATTGATCAAGTAGTTTGGCCAGTTTGTTGCTACAAAATGTTTCAATAAAGGAATAATAAAAAAGGAATTATTCTTGGACGACGACGAAGGCTTGCCCAGTCTGACTGAAAGTCTACTCTTACGACAAATAATTTGTAATATCCCACCACAACACAACAACATAATTTTTTCGGTGAAAATGAGCGTTTCGATATCGATACCAACAACTTCCACACCAGCCCCAACATGTCGACCCGAAATCTGACTCTAAGACTTTGAAAAATTTCTTTTGTTTGAGTGTGCGGCCAGAAAGAAGTTGAGCTACGCGACTGTGTTGAATCACACTGCTCGTACTTTCGGCGTCTGCTGAGGTAAGAAGAAAGTACTTAAACTTTTTAATTCTCTCTTTTTAAAATGAAGTTATTTATATGCATTGCATAAGGTGCATAAAGTACTTTTCTTAATTACTCATGCCATTGTCATGCTACACAATCAATTCTAATGTAATCACAAATCGCAATAAGAATTAATATCACACGCAACGTTGACAATTTTCAATTTTAAAAACCTTTCATTGATCTATAATTAGGGGTAGAGTTGAACCCGTCAATTTTTTTTTTCATGCGTCTTTTAAAAGCAAGTTGAAATTATATTTTAATGACTCGTGGCTGCAGTACCTAAAAGTATCAGCTGTCATACCTAGATTGTCCTCGTTCGTATCCTCTTTCGTACGCAGAAAAAAAAAGATGTAAGTAAGCACTGCTACCGCTACCACCACCACTACTTCTGCCAGCATTCGTAAGAGCGAAAGAGTGGAAACAAATTTTTTATGCTGCATGAAAGAAAAAAAAGCTCTCGGAAAAATGAGGAGAAAGCATTAGCAAGTTTATTCTTTTCGAGGATAATCATACCGAATCAGATTACATTATGCTCGTGTATGTACACCATACCACTCACTCACTCACTATTTCGATGTGAGTGTGTGTGTGTAGCAATATATCTGGATAGAGAGAGAGCAACTCATGTAGAGTGCCAACAGTGCTTGAAGGTCACACCCTATTGTCACAAGCTTTTTTAGATGTCATGGACCCAAAAATTAATGGAATTCTCCAAACATTCCTTCCTCCCCATTTTCAGTTGGAGACCACGTGAAACCATTATCAGGACTCAGCAGACAAAGAAAGACGCTTTTCCTCATTCACAGATTTTTTTTCCTTTATGAGAGACTTTGGTGGAGGGAGTGTGACGGATGTTTGCGAAATCGGATACTTGTTTTCATTTTCAGTAGTGTTTGTCTTAGGTAAAATAAAACTTTTTTAGACACGAGACTCGTACAAGCTTGTTATACTCAAGCAAACGTAGTGAAATAGAACCCTTGAATCGTAAATGTCGTTGTTGTAATCATCAACCGATCTCCTGTTGTCCTCCGCATTTTATTTACCTTGAGATGAAAGCGTCGTATCAAATGAAAATGCGGGGGAACGTCGCTTTTACTATTTTCGAAGAAGAAAAACATGATGTTTTCAATTTCCGCATCTTTTATTCTCATTAAATATCGACTTGTGTATGAAAAGCGTAGTTCCAGACAAGAGAATAACAAAAGTGGGATGATGTCGCTTCGGGGTCGCAAATTTCCAGACGACGCACACAAAAAACATTTATTTGGTTTTGAGCGTAGCTTTAAACATTAATTGATTAACTAAAAGCTGTATTTGCTCGTATTTGACTTTGATGGAAAAAGGGATTACTTATATCCTCATCTTTTAATGGCCTGCATTGATAAGGTTTGAATTTGAATAAAGCTGTTAATACAGCTATACAGACGTAGCTGAGGAAAAGGGTTGAATAAGAAAAAGATTTTCTCAGAATACTGTATGAATGTCTCTAAAGATCCATAAGCTGTCAAAGGAAACAGTTTTTTGCAGTTGAACCTACAAATTCTTCATAGATGAAAGTCATGAAAGCATGCATGCATGCATCATGCATGAAAAGAGT
>JAHZMX010002358.1:16599-31286 GCA_027743895.1 Seira musarum | reverse complement strand
TATAAGCTCAAGAGAATACATGATTTATCACAAAAACGAATTGCGTGTCAGTACTGAGGTTCGAAAAAATTGTATCTTTTCTTTTGAAATATATGCTTCTGAACTGCCAGTGACGTTTCAAGAACATTTAGTCTATGGTTATGAAAACTGTGCAATAATAAAAAAGTGTAGAGTATCATCATTTCTGGAGAAAGTTTAGCTAACCATAAACTGCAAAATAATAGAATCCATTATTTTCAAAGCAGCATCACTTAGTATTTTAAAAACTTGGTATTTAGTCATCAACGAAATAGTGGGAATAGCATGCGCTTGCAGAAAATTGTAAAATTCTCGTGACACAAATGCAAAATTCATGAAGCATTTTAGCGTGGAAAAGACTTGGTGCCATGCAAAACTCCTTTTTAGTTTTTCATGCTTTTATCATCTTCAACTTGTAAATTACTTCTTCTCTTAACATTAGCTCAACACTACTGCTTCTGTTACGATAGAACTAGCAAGGGAATCCAGAAAAAGGCTCTGGGGATGTTGAAAAAACGTGAATATATTTCGCTTGCATGTTAAGACAGTATTAGAAGAGAAAAGAGAAAGTGTTGCTGAGAAAGTGTGAGAATCAGACAGAAGAGGAGGTGGTGTTGGCGGACGAAGATTACAAGATAACCAAGAGTTGCATTATCATATTAAACTTTTTGAACAAGACATTTTTCTGCACACTGAGGCAACAGAAAAAGAATAAATTCCCTCGGGTTAGCTGACAAAGTAGTAAAAGTAAAGAAAGCATCGAATTAGAGCAGTATTGTGATGTACATGTGACGTGAAAGCGTTTTCAAATTTTTTTTGTTATAAATACGATCATTGCAAAGCTAAAGTTTTTAAAGAAGTGTTCGCTGCTGTAAAAAGGTATGAAATATGGATAAGACATGAGTGAAAAGGCCATTCTAGCATCACGCAGCTCTTAAAATTGCATGGATTCTACATGAGACTTACGACAAGTTGGATTGTGAGTCCGTACTCGTCATCATAAAAATTCCGAGGTTATTCCAAGACATGACAATATATTTACATTCATGAATAAAGCAAAAAAGAACTGAATCCACCGATATATGATAGTATTTATGGAAAAGAATGAATACATAAGCCACTCACTAGGTACGTTTAAAAAATCCAATAGTGAGCTCTCTTCTTAAGCCGTCTCGAGAACACGTACGTCAAGAAGATGAGCACTTGAAGAAAAAAGTGCTTGTTAAGCGTAACTAGATAAGGCTGAGAAAATGATTGAATTTATATTTTATCAACGATAATAACAAGAACATGCCATTATCCATGCATACATGCTTCACTGGTGAAGTGGGGAAATTTTCTTATGAAACTAGATGGATGTTTTGAAGAGAAAAGTGGAGTATCGACCTGCTTGCAAAATATTACGGAGAACAGAAAATAGCATGTCATGTCATCCAATTTTCTATGCTTTGATTGTGACCATATAGCCATAGCCATCATATCATAAAAACTGAAAATCTTTTTTTGTTTGGTCGTTACTTTCAATTATGTTGAAGCATAATGTTTCCGCAACAAAGAAAATGGCAAAAGAAGTGATGCCAAGAAGAAAAGTCTGCTGAGGCGAAAGAATGATGGAAAGATAAAAGATGCGCAATTTATTCTTCCAATATTGTAACCCACTCAAAATTTAAATCCGGACGGGGATATGATCAAACAGGGAGGAATTTGCACATAGAACAAGCTGATGAGGCTTTTTGGCAGGCTTTAAAAGGAATGGAGATATTCAATGAAGGAAAATGTGATACTCGTAATGATGATGGTCAAGAAGGGTAAAAAGCAAGATTCCATAAAATACAAAGAGAAACTGCTACTTCGACTTATGACGTCGTTGGGATGATGATAATGATTATGTGTAACGATCATTTCCCTCTTTCTTCCTTTATTTTCTGGGTGATGTACTCTTTTCTTTATGAAGGAACAGGAACGATTCCCATTAAGGGAAAGAACCATATCATCATCAACACCCATGAAATGAAATACGTGGTAGAGAACTACAGGAGGCTTGGCATTTCTTTAAATGTGAAAAATGAAGGCACAAGACCTGAAACCAAAAATTTATCTCAGCAGGATAAACCAAACCGAACCAGGAGCCAAAATGATTGCACCCCTCACACAGCTTCTTCGGTTTTTGCTTACATAGGTGAAATGCTTTTAAAGAAATGGGTTAAGCATGTTCCTGACTCTGACATGGTAAGCGCTCTTTCCGTGGCGTGTTGTTTAGTCGTCCTACTGTACAAGATTAAGTGATTTGTTTGGTCGAGTGAACCTTGTTTTAGAAAAGTGTCATTGTGCTTTCCCCTCGCAGTCTTTTGTATAATTTTACTTTCCCTAAGAATGGGTTTTAACGCTAGGGATAAGAAAACGAATGTCATCTCCAAACGCGCTTAGAGTCACGATGGATTAAACCATGAGATGTTTTTTTTTGTTTCTTTATCTTAAAGAAAGTAATGGAAATTGGGATTAGATATGTCTGAATGACGCAAATGCAGCAAAGGGATATAAGCTTTTCGTTCTAAAAATGCTAAGCCAATTCAGAAATAAGCCTGCTTCAAATAGAATTGGCTCAAACAAGAGAAAAAAATAGAGAAATAAAATTCACTTACCAGGTACCATTGATAAGGGAAGTAAGGATCCGTGGGATCATTGTGTGTCAGTGGTACATCCACTAAATTCTCTACTTTCAAGGGATTGAAACCTCGCTTTACTCGACGGAATCCGCTTTGCTGTA
The DNA here is from genome assembly GCA_027743895.1 of Seira musarum. Classification (NCBI taxonomy): domain Eukaryota; kingdom Metazoa; phylum Arthropoda; class Collembola; order Entomobryomorpha; family Entomobryidae; genus Seira; species Seira musarum. The sequence continues at coordinate 28,501 of JAHZMX010002358.1, read as the reverse complement.
CGGCAACTTTGATCTGATAAAATTAAGCAAATTACATTTTAAAATATACCTAGACATGACTTTAAAATGGCAGATAGACCTAGTCGTCGCATCAATATGGTTTTTAAATAATTTAATTTTAATGGTCATGAACCTACCAAAGGATCAGCTTTCAGTAATCTGGTATGGGGGACACTTTCTCTTTGTGCGTGCATTGTGGAGACCATGATGAACAAAGTGGAATTCTGACTTGGATCCCATAACCTTAGCACACAAACGGGAGGCGATTTAATTAAGTAGATAATATTTCAAAATCTTTTGATGAGTTTTTTTTAATATGAATATGATTTGGCAGGTTCAAGCCAATGACATGTATAATAAATGAATTTATTATGTCAGGTGCACACGACTTTAAATGAACAAAATGGTTACTTACGGGTTCCAAGGTTTTCAAATCCATTCCTTTTTGCAATTTTATTAGCCACCTCATGTCCATGTTCTCCATTTAATTGAACGAAGAAAGAATTAGTGAAAACCTCCGGGGCGGCCTGGCCAAGGCTCAGGATGAGAGCGGAAATTATGAGGACACACGATAGGATAGATAGAGTTGACCATTGCCCCATTGTGATAATGGTGACCTTCTGGGGTCCAGATTTACTGCTGCGGTCCGAGCAGCATGTTGCTTCATCCCTCATTGCCCGTGTCAAGTCAACTGGTAGAAAAATTTTCTGGTGTTTAGGGCTTTAATTTCACCCCCTGCCGTGGTTAATACTAATCTTGAATAAGTTTAGCTCAAAGAAAAAATAAAGTGTTTTCTTTGGAAAAATAAGTTTCTCGCTTTTTTTCGTTTAAAACTTTTCCGAAAGTGTAGTACTTGCAGCACAACAAACTCAATTCTCAATGAAAATCAATTGTAATTATCACAAGTTCTTATCCACCGCTGATATCGATTTTGACAGTGATTGATTCACCTTTACTTCTGGAACGCAACCAAGTCCAAAGTAATTCAGATGTAGCAATATAATAATATAGATTTTTATTTTGGCACTTTTTAAAATACGAAACTTTTAAAAACTCCTCTTCACTTCAAAAGTGCCTTTCCTTAGAAGAAATGAGGTTACGGATAATTTCACAATTTTAAAATGATAGAATTTAAGGTTATATAGCTGCAATTATCTTGAAGTAATCACACTTATTTTTCTAGTGCAATAAATTACTAGAAGAAAATATCAAAAATCACGTCGAATTTTTTGTTACAAATTATTAAAATTGGAAGCAATAATTAGAATAATAAAAATGTTTTAGTTAAAGCAGCTACAAAAAAGACGATTAACTATTTCACTAGATTCTCCTAAAGTTCCTTACGATCGTACTTGTTTCAGGATTCCTTTCCTGTGCTGTCTTGTTCATAGGTCATATTCCTAAGTAAGACTGACTCTGATTAAGCAATGCGTTATTGCTACTAGCTCCTGCTTTCACTTCACAACTACTGCTCGAAAATCCATAAAGAATAGTAAAAACATAAACAGACGACGAAGGATATGACAAAATGTGTATGTGTGTGCGATGCCTTCACTCTAACGTCTCTCCTCCTCTTCGATACCGATGCTCCTACTATGCTTATGTTTCAAGCAATGACTTTTTTTCTGGTCTGGTCTGGTCTCTGGTCAACTCTCTACCGTGATTTCTTTTTTCAACGACTTGCTCAAATGATGAGGAGAGGATAACAAATGAATTGGAAATAAAGTTGTAGATTTCTCTTCTCAATGGTCGAGTGTGACTGTGATGTGCATCTGGCAAAGAAATCAAGTAAGGATGGGGGTGATGAAGAATGATATACGCTGTTCCCAGATTTACAGCAACTGCTCGCGAAAAAAACGGAAGGAATCAAAGATGACAGTAGTATTTTTTATGAAATCAAGAGATCTGCTGAAGGAAGCAGAAAAAACCAAACTTTCAATTCTGCATTGCCGTCCATACACTGCTGGGAGAAAGGTTGTGAGTTGTGACTATGACCAGTGCTCACTATTTCATAGTTGGTGAAAGAAGAAAAAACGAAGACGTTGTTGACGATGACGATGTTGATGATGACTGTGCTAATAGGATGGTAATGTTCCTACTAGAATCTCCTATTAAATTGTATATTTATTCTGGAGATGATGTTGACGGTGAGGATGCTCGCGTTTCTGTGTAATTTTCACTCTTTTCCCGGACCGACTAAGTCGCCATACGAAGGCTTTTTACGAGCATCTTCTACTTTAAAATTCTTCTAACATGAGGAGACCGTAGTAATGTCAATGGTGAAAAAATTGTAGTCTGATAAAAGAAAAGAGATCAGCTTTTAAAAAAGAGGAAAGTTTTTTTTCCAAAGGGGGAATCTAAGCGCTCTTTCAGTTTTAGAAAGAATGAACGAAAAGAAAGTTTGTTGGTGATGTGATGACGATATCGCGAACCATCATCATACGTCCTATATGAAAATCCTAGAACACTAAACATACAGAATGAAAGCAAATAGAGAAAGCTAAGGACTTGACCGTGCACATGCCTAAGCATTAGAAATTTTTCTTTTTGGCAATAGACATATAAGTAATAAGTGTTCTCCCACTCTTGCCTTATTCTGTAAGATAGGGAAACCAAGTTTGTGTGGTGGTGGTGGTAGTTGTAGTTGTAGGAGTAGTATTTCACTCTTTCTTAATAAAAGTAGTAAGAAAAGTGTTTATATAAGGCGATTTATAAGTCTAAATACACTATTGTCTAGAAACAGAATTGTTAGAAGACTGGATAGGTCTTCAAACATGCTTTTTTTACTTACATTACTATTCCCATACATATGCTGGCATTTCCTTCACTCCTGCATGGCGAATAATGGACGGACTAACGTCAGCAAAAAGTTAGGTACATTAGACCGTCTAAGAATGTACAAGTGTTTTGGATAGAATGGCTGAAGCAAGATACTGAATGGAGGGAAAGACTGAGTGAGATAGGACATATGAATGACTTAAATACATTTTTACAATTATAGGTTACGTTATGCTTATAACACCACCCATCTAAAAAGTAGAAGGAATGTATCCCAGCTTCGAGCGTCACCAAAATCAATTGATTCCATGAGGAGCGCATGAGTCAGTATAGGAAAACAGCAGGAGCTTTACCCATTCTTACACCGTTTTGGGGGAGAAAATGTACGGTGGTAGTGGTGATGGTGGTGGCCGTGCATGCAACTTACGGGGAATAAAACTTTCGTTCGTTCTGGCCCTAGCTGTAGACTTTCAGCTCCCACTTATTCACGTTGAGGTGCATGCATGCATGCAAACTGATATGGAGTGGGTAATACGTAGAGCTAGGCTGGAGAAAACGGTGGAGAAATGTTGCTGCTGTAAAGATATACCTATACTAAAAAAGAACTTTCCAAATGAAAGCGCTACTATGCTATTTCGAACACTAAAAGCTAAAACTAATGTTCCTGTTCCTGCATAAGCATTTTAAGGACGTCCTTTCACTAGCTCACATTTTTTTTATTTTTTGGGAAAGTGTAAATGAAAATGTGGATAGATGAGGATGGAAAGAGTAGCAAACTCAGCATGAAGATATGCCTACTTGCTTGAGAAAAAATGTTTGTTGTTCTACAACCAACAACGGCTCGCTCACGTATTAATGTATTTGGTTCTGGTTTTACTTGCCTTTCCTCGCGGGTGAAAGGGAACGGAATGGAAAATTGGAATGTGAATGTGATGCAAGCTCGTCATAGAACATAAAGTAAAACCTGACTCGCAGAATTAAAATGCATCGTAGTTTAGACCTTCGAAAGTAGCAAAGTCATCGAAAAATCAAAAGGATTTTTTTTGCGAGAGAGGAAGAGAGAAAAAAAACGATATTTTACAGAAGGTTGGATAGGATCGAATCTGGAATTGCGGTTAGGTAGCCACTGATGACTGCTGGTGCAGAAAATACCGTTCATGCAAGGAAGGTGTGAGCGAGACAGACAAGGTGAAATAAAGCACAGTTGGAAGTAAAAATTATTAGTTTTTTTTGCTAGCATTGCGTTAGTATAAGTAGAATGCAGGAATGTAAATATAATCCTTTAAAAGAAATAGTGGAATGGAATGCAAATAATACGAAACATCTAGAAACGGTAAATATATCTCAACTTTTTCCAAGCTTTTACAGGCGGTTTCGTCGTAATTTTGCCAATTTCCCCAGCAAGTAAATTTTATGGGAAACAATGAATGTTTTCGAGGATTTCAACCAATGCACGCTGTTTATTTGGTTAGTAATTTAAACGTGCAATGGGAAAACGATGACCGAAAAATGAGGAATAAAACGAAATAAACAATGCGAGAGGATGAGATGGAAAAAAATTTACGGCATTTTCCGCTTGATTAACTTTTGCTTTATTTGAATAGGTGGAATGAATATGCCGAAATTAAGTAGCTTTTTATCATTGCACACAAGTCAAGCTAGATTAACGAGGAGACTATCTATGGACCCTCCAAAAGCAATGGGGAAATCCGATATGACCCTGGGGAAAAGTAAGATGATGTTGCGTGAAGATATGCTCTACAAATACTAATACGAGATGGGGATCATTCACACCTCTTTTTCGACTCGTATTTTCAACAATTAATTTCATTACATTTAACCTTGGTCTATCTTTATGAGTAGGGCATGAAAAGGAGGTAGGTATCATGAATGTTCCAAATTTTGAGCAAAAACTTTTCGCCATCATTCCGTTATTTTGTTTCATGTCGAGTAGCTTACTTCTTGTTCTAACTTTGCCTCCTTAATAAAGTCATGAAGGAGAGAGTACGGTGGCAAATAATGGACTGTAAGAATAAAATATGCACTTACGCTGTTCCACTTGATTTTTGCTTATTTTTTTGCGCTGTACAATGACACAGAAAATTATGGTAGAGCCACACTTACTTGAATATTTCATGTGCGGTCGGGTTCTTTGAATAAAATGGTCATAAATTTCTTGAAGGCATTCTGGATGGTGCCCATATGGTTACATATCCTAAGAAATGTTGTAATATGCAAGTTTGATGCTTTCATGCACGTTATTTAGCCTGTAGCTTAAATGATGTCATGTAAAAGCCAGTGTTTTATGTTCTAGATTCTACATGTACTTAGCACTTGCATTATCTAGCTTATTATTTTCGTCGACTTTTGACCTTTACCCATGCAAAAGTCCATTTGATACCTAAAAATGCTCTGTCTTAATATAATTTTGCTAGCATGTATTTAAAAAGTTGTTTCGCCATGTAAAAAAATAAACCTGGTTTCGGGGTCTACGTTGACGAGCTACGCATTCTAATTGGTGTACGAATAATTTAATTTAGAAAGTCAATGAATCCATCAGGAATGCAACATTGTCATGTAAAAGCCAGTGTTTTATGTTCTAGATTCTACATGTACTTAGCACTTGCATTATCTAGCTTATTATTTTCGTCGACTTTTGACCTTTACCCATACAAAAGTCCCACTGATTCCTAAAAATGTTCTGTCTTAATATAATTTTGCAAGCATGTATTTAAACATTTGATTGCGGGGTCTACGTTGACAAGCTACGCATTCTAATTGGTGTACGAATAATTTAATTTAGAAAGTCAATGAATCCATCAGGAATGCAACAAAAGCATAAAATAATAAGTTGCTAGTTACTTCCAGATGTTAATAAGACCATGACATAACTATGCATGTTCCATTTATCTTGGCATCCAGCCTACCATAACATTTATAATCGCAAGTGAAGCCAAATTTTTCCGTTGTTTTCACATACCAAGAAGGTTGCAGTAATTGTTCGAGGAAATTACACCAATGTGTAAAATGCTGTTCATATGTCTGACGCTAGTACAGCGAATAAAGCGAAAAGTAAGGTTCCGATTTCCACATAACTTTCACCCATGAACTTTCTCCATTTGTGCAATTTAGGACATGAAAGCTTTTGGTTAGCATCCATCCCCTTGGTCTTCCACATTCCACCACAGAGTATATACTAGAGGAAATGGTAGAAGCGTTGCAACACTCACAACGTTTTATTTATCATCATTGCAATAAAATAATAGTCAATAAAATTAATTGAACGTTTACCACAATTTCCTCCCATGAGAGAAATGGCCCAGTCTTTCCGAGAGCTATTTTTTGCGCACAGGAAAATGCAATGTAATTTTCAAAGGTCAGCAGCTAGTCTTAAGCACCAGCCATTTTTCATTCTTTTACGCTTGACAGGTTTCCAATCATAAAATGGATGTTGTGGTTGTGGGGTTGAAAAGATTACCCATACTTTTTATTACTAAAGCAAAGCATAGCCTCAAGGAACGATGATGAGTTTATGTGAACATTGACCATATTACATTTTTCTAAATTAAAAACTTCATTTATTACAAGATTCGATGAAAATTTTTACCAAATTGAGAAAGGGAAAGTAAATTTTATTTAATAAAACAATAGTTTGGTCTTGGTGGTGAATGAGCCCACCCTGTATGGTTGAAGTGGATTGGATAGTAAGAACAGCAGGCGTCCATTTCCAAGGAACTGTTCATTGTACTGCATACCTACATGTCGGATGTTTATAGGGAAAGCAACATATATCACAGGAAAACACCAGCTGTCATTCAACACCATATGGCTGCTTTTCTGTTCCTCGCACCAGCAGAATCTGCACCTTGAAGAGAAGGGTCTGGGCTCAAACTTTCACAAAAAAGACCGACATTCAACAGAGATGCTGCTTCTGTGTGAGAGAAACAGCGGAACATCGTAATCAGGTCAATTCTCGTATCATCCCAGTTTTTATTTAATAAAACAATAGTTTGGTCTTGGTGGTGAATGAGCCCACCCTGTATGGTTGAAGTGGATTGGATAGTAAGAGCAGCAGGCGTCCATTTCCAAGGAACTGTTCAATGTACTGCATACCTACACGTCGGTATGCAACGTCGGATGTTTATAGGAAAAGCAACATATATCACAGGAAAACACCAGCTGTCATTCAACACCATATGGCTGCTTTTCTGTTCCTCGCACCACCAGAATCTGCACCTTGAAGAGAAGGGTCGGAACTTTCACAAAAAAGACCGACATTCAACAGAGATGCTGCTTCTGTGTGAGAGGAACAGCGGCATATCATAATCATGCCAATTCTCGTATCATCCCAGCCCAGTTTCCTCCTCTCATCATCGCAAAGTGAAGTGATGTGATGACTTTATAAAAGTCAAGATCATGCTGGACAAGACACAGATTGCAAAATTAGCTTAGAAAAGCATATAATTAATACATGTATTCATGGACACGCTGGCTTTTCTCCAGGCTTATGTTTTACGTCCGATGTCATTGCAAAGATTTAATTACGATTAATTCATCAAAATAAATGACATGGGTGAACACGAGAATTCCAGTAAATTAGCTAAAAATTTGTAATGCAATGAAATAAAAAAAATTAAGCCATTGTCGTAAAAGCAATCTTTACTTTCTCCTTCGAGGTTGTATGTTTGCTGTTGTATAGTAGTGACGTTCAAGCAATTTCGAATGAAATTGGGACTCATACAATTTATGCAAATGGGAATGTATGTAACAATACAATCATGTAAAATGTGTAATAAAGTACATATATGAGCCTATATGTACCTACTAAAGCAATTTTGAAAGTATTACTGCCCCAAAACTACAAACTCGAGGCAAAAAGCCTGTATTTGAAAGTGCCTCTCCCGGGACACGAGCATTGTAAAAAGGAAAGAGCAGAAGTCATTAGTCAAGCTTGTTCTGTTAGTTCTATTCCTATGTGAACTAAAATGGTTTTTAGAGAGGTCTTTTAGTCGCTAGAGGAAATTACCTGATTTCCATCCAACGGGCATAAAAAACTCTTGCTTACAGACTGTTGCAAATAAAATTAAATTGTGGTACATGCATGTATCTTGATAAAGTACCAACGAATGTGTGTACATGTGCACAAATGTCGATTACGTATTAATCTTAACTTGTACTTTAAATTGGAGACATGCAGTCATGCATTACCTAGTTTATCCAAACGACTCGAACTCTACACTACAATACATATTTACTCCGTCGCAAGAATTGCTAACAACTTTACTAGGGTAGTTTGATACTAACATGATTTGACCCCGTGTTCTTTCAATTCATAGTTTTGTTTGAGATGCTTGAAACGGGCTACGTTGTAAGTTGAGAAGATGAAAAAGTCACAAAGTGTTTTTACTAATGATGTCTCTTGAAATAATGTGTACCCATGAGAAAATTAATTCCACTTCCAAGAATTATTTGAGGGCATTTGTTGGTATAATCATGGAACAAGGTAGTAAATAGGATTTGGTAGGTATAAATGGTATGGTAAATAAATGTATGTAGGTAATTTGTTGAGTGCATTAGTCTTTTTGATGAAATTTTACAACTCACACAAAATTTGGGGAAAGCGATGGGACATTAAAGTCTGTATTAAATAAATCGAAACCTCACTTTTATTTTACTCAGTGATAAGAGTCGCATAATTTATAAAATGAAGTAAGTATTTTTTCATAATTGCCAGGTTTCATAACTAAAATCGATTTTATCCTTCATAAACCCACACATTACGCAAATTCTATAAACAGTGCAGGCAATATAAAAGTGGATAGTTAAACTGCTCATCCAGAAATCTATAATTGAGATTTATGTTTTTCAGGGGCAGTGTCATATGTAACTAGACACTGCAAGCTAAAAGTAGAGACATCCAATCCCTTTCTTTTTTTTTTGTTACACAACATACGCTTATAAATCCCACCTGCGCAATTTCGCTTGAGGAATTTTAAACAAAGTAAAAGAACATGGAACGGGTAAAAAGTATTAATGCAAGTAGATAGATGGTTAAGTTCACGTCGTTGCTGAATAAATAAACAGTAGAATTTAGAAGCGCACTACTTCGTACTTACATTATATTGTTCCGGCGTTCTCGATATATTTCCATGAGTAAAAGTATTGCCACTCTGAAGTCATAAAGCATTGTTCGACAACTTTTACTGCTTTCTCCTTGATTCCTCGAGGGATCGAAAGGAATTACGGTATTACGCTGACATTTGGAGGAAGACCAGAATTTCCCAAGCAAGTCAGAAAAAGAAATGCAATGCATCGCTTACACTTGAAAGGAAAAACTATTTTTATCTATTCATTCAACTCGTGTCCACCACTTGTATTATTAGATTTTCTGAAACATTGATGCAATGCAAAGGAAAAGCAAGCAAAGCACATTCACATTACAATATCTGGTCTGATGTTGATGCAGTAATTCACTCTGTCTTGGATTTGGACACAGGAATGAATGCTACATTTTTTAATGTTCGCGAAAAACATGGCACATTTCTCTATGTCTCCCCCTCAAGGGAACATTTTCAGCGTTTAGTGAGCATATGGTCGTGTTTCTTTGCTCGATTGGGAATCAGCTTTTGTCATATCAATCTTCACGGGCTAAACTGAGCTAGATTCAAATAACAGCAGGTGCCCGCTTACTCAGGATTACTGTTTGTAGTAGCCTACGCAATTCTACGAATGAATGATATGGAAGTAAGTCGAAATTGTAATTCTATAAGCGTATTATGTATTATTATATGTGGAATAAACGGAAGTTTGTTCATAGGTGTGGGAGGATCGAGGATTTACAAATACGGGAAGCCCGTACTCTGTACAATTGGATTAAATAATTTGTCAAGGAATCAACAACAACGCAAACACTATTTTTCCTGGTAGCTTTACACGTACGCAAGTCACAGGATTCGATAGAAAATAAATTGTCTATTTGTGTCTTATTTTAGCATGAAAACTAACTAGACCAGTCGATTTCTTATCGTATGACACGCAGCAAAGAAGTCCAGTGCATTTTCAAATAAACAATATATTTTAAATGTCATAAAGAAAAACTAGAACAATCCAGTTTTTCCTTAGGTATTTCATATGAAAAGGATTTTGTATGTAATGCAGTGAGTTAGGCAGACTGCGAAATGAGGCTATAACGGCCAGATTTTATCAAACGGAAAGAATTTTTTGTTTCAGAAAAACTTTCTTTGACACAGTTTCGACAGAGTAAAGCATTAAATATAAGTTTGATATCGCGAAGCTTTCAACATGAAAGCCCGAGAAAGGAAGTACAATAAGTTGTATTGATGAGGTTTGTCCAGATAAAAATAGGTCCTTTCATGGCAAAAATAAACCAGAAAAATTTAAAGCCAACATCATCTTTTCGCAGAACCCTTCTTAATCTTGGCATCCTCTCCTTTCTTTCCATCTGGAGACGAAATAAAGCCAAACTGGGAAAGAGTTTGGCGGGCCACATTATTTATGTGCTTGAAACGATCCGCATGAAGTTGGATTCCACCATACCAGCGACTGACCACGACTATCACATTCTTACAGTCAAGAATCTACAAAGGGAGGAAAAGGACAAGAAAATATTTAATAAAGACAATGCTAGCGAAAAAGTAAACAAAAGTCGAGAACTCGTAAACAAAGATGAATTCATTCCAACGAGAGATAAGGCGCAATTTTCCTTTGAGCATTTTAAAGAAATATATGTGAAGCTCATATTATGTAGTTTATGGCTATACAATGACATTTTAAAGTAATACTGAGCTTATAAGTTGACACGTCCTAAAAAATGCCAGCTGCCTACACTAACTCATCATCTCTGAAATCTCAATGTTTACCTGAAGCAATTGTAGAGTGTGTCGAGGACCATCCTGCGAAATAACCCAAACACGAAATCATTTTTTATTATTTGGCAAACCCATGTTGTAAAATCAAAAGGGTCGCTGATTATTTGATTTCCGGGATAAACTGGAGAATGTCATGCACAGATATCACAAAATCCCTAAGCATACCAATACAATCTTCATAGTTTTGCCGAAAGTGTCCATCAAAATTTAATCCAGCATAGAGAAAATGGTCTTTTCTAGTATATATCACCAAGCAAAAGCCTACCTATTTTCAGTTTGTTTTCTTTTATGGCCTTCAGATGTTTAGCACGGAAAAGTGCCAATTTAATTTTAAACGAAAGCAGTCAAACATGTAATATAATCCTAGTATTAACTACGCAATAAAAACATTCCAGGAGCGTTAGTGTAGCTGTCGTGTTGTTCTTACTATCATAATACCGTGTTTCATCATCCCCCAACAGAATGCATATGAAAAATTCCACTGTCCTTTGCTTTCTCCGTTCAATCCTGTCCTCTGTTTTATCTTTCATCATGATATGTAGTACCTCATCAAGGGATGGCAAAACAAAAACATTTCAAAGGATTAAACGTCTATCCCCGTTCCTGTTCTATTGTAATCCATTAAAACTTTTAAAGTGTCATGTCAGAATGGCAGAAGAGAGGCAGATGTACAAGCGGTCTTATTGCATCCTTTTGTGTCATGTCGTCGGAAAAAGAACGAAATTGAAAAGGTAACAAAATGAAAATGTTGATGGCAAGTCATTGTATGAGTATTACAAGTTACACAGCATCAAACCTTCGTGGAGAAACCTCATGTATTTTTCACGCCCACGTGTAAATTTTCTCATCTCCCATATATACCCGAGTGTCATTTTCTCTGTATCAAAAATCTAATCTCTTTTACATTTTTTTTTTGCCAAAAAGCAATCTTGAAGGTCTTAGGGTGGCACGGGGAAAATTTTCCCGTGATCTTCATTTAACACATGTGGCACAAATGAAAAACCAGTAAGGAAAGGAAATGGGAGTGGACTGCAGAATAGGAAAACTACCTAAGCAGCGCTTCGTTAGTGTCATTTTACTTCAAGACACAAAACGTATACCAGGATCTAGTTAGCTAGTGACAGTTGAGCGCAAGCAAGCCTACACGATAGCAACAAAGCAAATGAATGAACAGCTGAGGCTACAGCGTGCATTGCTCAGCATTAGCACTGTCTCAAACAAAGTATATCCTGGTG
>JAHZMX010002358.1:0-16364 GCA_027743895.1 Seira musarum | reverse complement strand
GTACTTATACGCTGTGGGCAAAATACACAGGTGAAATAAATTCTTCGAATGTTGTTTGAGAAGGAAGGACACATTCCAAGCATGAAATTCGGTTAAACGAAATATTTTATTCATTAAGCAAACCAAAGTAGTTTGTTCACCGACGGGAAGTCTCAGCAATGCCTGAAACTACTACAACACACCCACCACATCTCGCACCTCAAGGAAAATGAACTACGAACTGCAGTTTTCTATCATTGCCAATTTGAGAAATTCAGTCTGAGTAAATCTTATAGCAATAAGAAGCTCATCGCTTTACGGTATGTGAACACACGGAAACCCGACTAGAAGTTACTGTTAGTACGGAATAAGAAGGGGTTATGTAAGAATATCTATCTGCATTTCACAGCATTTCAGCAAATCTTCCTCTGATGATGTGAGAAAGGGTCGCTCAACTAGACGTAAAAGTCACCTTGAAACGCAATGGAGGATAAAATAAAAAGAAAGTAAAAACTTTTCTTTTTTCACTACAAAAGACCCCAAAGGGTATAATAAATTTCAAGAAAAATGAGGTTTAGAAAAAGGTAGAAAAAATACGTCAGATTGAGTAGAAAGAGAGAGAGAGAGAGAAAGTAGATTTTACTCAAACCATCAAAAGGTAAAACTCTCTATTCCAGTCCAACTAATGATAAGGTCTCCACAATTTTTGCAAGGTCTAGAACTACAACTTTTCTCATCGCCCAATGACTTTTTATGTAAAAAATTATAAAACTGATAAGTACATTGCTGATAAAACAGGAAATTAAAAAAGTACTTTATAGTGCTCACACGCCTCTTTCTACTTGAGCTAACAGAATACTATTTATGAGCTTAAGTAATCGAATATTCATAAACTTTGTAGGGCATGGACTCCAAAGATTTTGTGTAAGCGCTCAGTTTCATTCAGAAACATTTTTTGTCATACATTTAATTCATGAAATCCCTTGAGTTAGTTATTTTACCTCCCACAAAAAGATAATCCAAGAAAAACTATAAAGTGGAACTCAAGAGCATTATGAGTTTAGGATATTTCTTCACAATCAATTTATTGATGAGCAATGTTTCACATGGGAAATTGCTGTTAAACTCAATGAACAAAGCACAAATGCGCTCTAAAAGAGTTTCCTATGAAGTAGGTAATTGTCCAATCTCCTTGAGCTTTCACAATGAAATATAAACTGGATTTCGCGGAATGTCACGGGCGAATAACTTTTCATGCCCTGCCATGCATACACATCGTGATCGTGACAAAGGCAAAACGAAACATTCAAAGATGAAAAGAAGCGACCTCATAGAAAAAAAAAAGATATGGATTGCTTTCCTCACCGAACATCGGTAACCTGACTCACTGGGGCAACATGAGCTTGGAAAGTACTCTTACGATCAGTCAAAGCAGCACCTGTATGTATTTCAATATGGCCTGAAGTGCTTTGCTTAGATATCTGCTTGGAATTCTCTGTTGGTTCTGTAACACAAATGCAAAGCTTTTGTTCAATAAGTTAAATCTTTTTTCCATTCCAACCACATTCAATCACGAGAATTATTCTTACCGGATCCTACATAGCTACCAGGTTGTTCCGTACAGAATGTAAGAGAATTCGCAAAGTGGTCGATCAATTCCCCTTCTAAAGAAATTGGATCTGTTCCAGAGAAACTCGTCGTAGAAGAAGCAACAGCGTTCCCAAAGCCTCCGGCTTCCCTTTTCTTATGAACATCATTATCGCCATCAGTGAATCGCCTGCAGTTTAACTCTTCACGTAGCATCTCCCTCAGTTTCTCCACCCATATGTAGACTATGCTTTCTCCCATGTGATCCCTAAAAATACGGGGGTTTTACTTAAAATCTCTAGGGAAAATTCAAAGCATACAAAATTCGTGAAGCACTCAATTTTTCTGACGTACAATGTTGCAAGCGCTTTTGAAAAAGATTTTGATTGCACTATCAAATATTGAATAAAAACCTACCCGCGAAATAAATTGGAATAGAAGCATATTGTCGGTTCAATCAATACAGAAAATTAAATATCATATAACACTTGAAGCGAAGAAGTTTTAGGTACGTGACATTTTTATTTAAAACAGAGTGTGAATCTCAAGCAACATAGTATAGTAAGCAAGAAAGGAAAGCAAAAATATTTACTTCGTACTTCTGTTTTTCCTTTCTACTTTTTACTCGCATAAAAATAGCTTTAATTCACAGTTTCACCATTTTAAGATTGCGAAAAAAACTAGATTCAGCCAGATGCTTCAATAATAGGATTTCGGATTTGACGACGACATAACCCTACAGTAAAAATATTTCGTTGTCAAAGGTTTGTTTTCTTTCATCAATTTCAGTGCTGTTGTAACTAAAGCAAGGATTGCGACGTAAAAAGATTCAAGAGAAAGTTATTTCCGTTCATGCATGGATTCAGGGGAAAGTCGAGACTAGTAAATACTTTTGCATAGGTATATGTTCTATAAAAACGCTACAAAGTACTAAACCGTCTAACTCATTGTTAGATCACATCTTTCCTCTCTATAATCTTCGTAGGAAAGTCACTAGTTCTATGTCCTAAATTCCATCCTTGACATGTATGTCCTTATGAATTTGTATTGAATAGAGGAACTTTAATATATGACTGAACATTAGCCACTCAAGTGAGACAAAATTCTAGGACTTTCATCTTGAATGGATGATCATGGGTTGTACTCCATTCAAAAAAAAAGATAATCTTACGACATGAGTTTTAATATAAAGGATAAACCATGACTTTCCATGCACAAGCCAAAGTCAAGGGATGAATGTCAAGTGTTTTACTTCTTTTTAAATTTGAATTTACGATTTGATCCTTACAAAAACATATGAAGCTCATAAAAGGAATTGTGTTTCTGTAATAAGGGCAAGCACATACTCCAATTCTTTTATCTTATAACGTCAAACGTAAGTAAAACAAATAGTGCACAAAGGAGAATATAACTCTCGGTGAAGAGAAAGAAATAAAGGGCTACTTGATCACATTTACTTACAGATAAAGTTCTTCTAGAGCTGAGGCAATAACCTGCTTCTGACCTCCCCGAATCCAGGGAATAGAAAGCTGATATATTGGCGGACTCGATGTAGGGTAACCTGGTTGAAAAGAGATAATCAATCGAGCTTCAGAATCCCCGGATCCTACAGCATCCCTTTTCAGAATTTCATTTTCGTCATTATTCTCTGGTCGGATGGATATACTGAATGTGGGCAACATGGGAAATTGGTTAGGCTGACTGTTATCGTTGGGATGCAGACCATAATCTCCATCCTCATAATCCTGTTCTAGGAGAAAGTCCTCTCCGTATATTGCACTCAAGGCTTCTAGCTCTTCCTTCTACAGTTTTGAGGAGGAAAATAAAATTAAACAATGGCAATATGGAAGGGTAGGATACTTTTTATGGATGGTCTACAAGGAATGTCCTATAAAACAGTAATTCTAAGGACTAGATAAAAAGACACATTTGTGTTAAAAACTCATAAAATTCAACCCAGAGCTATAAACCAACATTAGTCACAAGTTGCCCCATCGTTTACGAAATCCCATCATAACAATTTCTTCATAAGAAAATTTTATTGAAGTTTTCACTGGCAAAATAAAACAACTTTTTTGCCCAATATGTTTCGAAAGAAAACAAAAAGGAATTACACAAGCTCAGGTTTAGAATAATACGTTTTGTATTGTACATAAAAAAGGACATGTAGTAGTAATGTCGGCACACTTCTATCGATCAAAGATTCAGCAACATTCTACATATGTCACAAAGCCATAACAAGGAACAAAGAAAAACAAGTTTCAAGGGTAAATGTGATGTTTTTCAAACAACACATTTAACCATGAAATTATCAAACTTAGTTTCGCACTTAACTAAACAATTGAAAATTAGATATTCATAAAATTTACCTGTAGAGTAATATTATTTGCAAACTCCTCATTTTCGGGATTTGCAGAAGCCATTCAAAAATGTGTTTCCTTTGAATTTGGTTCACTGCGTCTAGGCTGGCATATAACAAAAATTATATTTATTTTTAAACTTGCAAAGGAAACTTCTCAAAGGTATTATTCTCATGGGTAGTCAACTATGCATTGCATTTAAATGATATTTTTATTTAAAATATAAAAGAAATCCAACCTAATTTAAATATAATTAAATCTAAAGAACAATAGCAGTAAATTCTAGAATAAATGCACACACCTAGCCTTGAGCGTTAATAAAACGCTACTCTACTCATCAAAACTTGAATTAATAGCTTTGCTAAAAATTTGAATATTTCAATGAATATTCATGAAATTAATGGAGTACGCTTTATATATGCCATCACGGGAGGATCCCACACAAAATGGAAACAACCTGCACCACAAGCTATGTTGTACCTAGGACCGAAAGATTGCCAAGCTAGATTGGTAAGTATGAATGGATAAAACCTTCCAGTACTTCCACCAGCAGCGGTAACTAAAAATCTAAATGTGAAAGTCTACCATCCCCATCTATTCTATAAAGAAGTAAACCGAACGAAAGAAAGTCTGTCGTACATGTAGAACAAAAGGAATTCAAATGATGGCGAATTTTGTTTCGATGAGCATTTTGCGCCTTTGCTTCCACTTTGTTCAGTCACATTGGGGAAATAAAACACAAGCTTCAATTCTCAACTGAATTGATCATGGTACGTTACCTTATATGAAAGTGGAAAGTGAAAGAGTTTTCAATGGAATTGAGTAAGTGCACCATGATTCGAAATAGTCTAAATCTACCAATTACTTCAAGCTTTTCAGCAGTTGTAGATGTGCAGCCGAAAAGCGGAAGATGAAATTTTTAGATAAGAAGGATGTGGCTTGTTTCAATCGCATTTTCTGTACATTCATGTACAGATCGCATTTCATGTAATTATACCTCAAAGTCTAGTTCTATATAATCTGTCATACAAATTGTATGTTTCACCTAGAACTGTGAACGTTACAAATCTGCACAAATTAAATATTTCGAATAGACCAAAATCGAAATCAACGCACGATAATTGTATTATATACCTTTTCAATCCAATACTTTTAATTATACGACAGACGCAGTCTTCGACTTGACGGTGCTCTTAAAAGTTCGAAAGTTACGCCCGTAACAAAAAAAACCGGCAAGCTAAGATTAGAAAAATTGGAGTTTGCACATCAAACTAGCTGTGGGACTTGATATGTTGAATAAAATGTGATGGCATGTAATTCGTGGAAATATTAATCTATAGATAGCTTTTGAAAAATCATAACAACAAAGACACGAACGTCTTACCGATAGAGAACCTTTCAAAAAATGTTTTCTATGCAGCACACAGATCACAACTGTCAAATGTAAAGTACCTTTAGTTTAGAGAAACAAGTCAAATCCACTTTAAATTAAAGCAGCAATAAGTCACCTTTAAAATATTTTCGGTTCTTTCACAAATCACAATTTGAAACACGAAAAAGAGTATAAAATATGAGCAAAGTGGCTAGATAATAATATAGTTAGAACGTGTATGTAAATGTAAATGCATCTGCATCATATGTAAACATCCCATCTTATTTTGATTTGAAAAATGAAACGTTTTAGTCTGACTGTGGGTGGCTGGATGGCGTATGAACATCAACAGAAATCAGCCGATATCAGTTTCCTTTCTGAAAGGTGGCAGCTGATACACACAAAATGCTCTTGTTGACTGATTTCATATGATGAGTGCCGGGAGATTTTGCCCTTTCAAGTTTTTAGTTTCTCCTCAGAGCATAAAAAATTCAATCAAAACAAACAAATATTTTGGTTGATGATGATGGCTTCATACCACTTGCTTTTTGATCAAGTGTTGATGACGAGTGAATGCAAAAAATGTGACAAGTGAATTTACTCACAAAAGAGGCTTTGTGTATTACGTGACCTGTTAATTAAAGATCACATGAATGAACTGCTTAGAAAAACTAATTGAGTTCACGACACGACACATTCTGAGCAAGTTTCAAATTAATTTTGATTCTAAAAATTATCAACTTCTTGGGTTCAAAATATTCTCTTTGTGTAATAATAATAAAAGACTTTAAAATGTGAACACTACTCTGACTTCACCTCAGTGTATGTCGCGTAATTAGGATTTTGAGAGATTATTGTTTCAGTAACCAGTACCGTTATCACCTCTATTGAGTCTCGTTGTAAACA
Organism: Seira musarum; assembly: GCA_027743895.1. Lineage (NCBI taxonomy): Eukaryota > Metazoa > Arthropoda > Collembola > Entomobryomorpha > Entomobryidae > Seira > Seira musarum. The sequence goes on along the minus strand of JAHZMX010002358.1, from coordinate 10,160 downwards.
TGTGCGTATCATATGGAGCAGTGTATATTTAAAGTGTCGCCAAACTACCATTATCGTTACTGCCCTTGTGGGCAGTGGACCATTTCAAATTGGAAAACTCCATGATCTGAATGCTTCCAAATGAATAAATAATTCATGTTCTCCAATTTTGAATTTTTTGAAGTTCATTTTTTTCAATTTGCGAAATCCAATGAAGAGGAAAAGAAAGTTCAAGAGATGATGTAAGGACTAGAAATAGAGCTTTCTATTTAGTAGTGAAAGAGCAAAGTTTAAAGTGCACCTGGCAATAAAAATGATCACGCTGAATTGTTGAAGGTGATTCGGGAAGAGAAATAATGGAAACTACATAGTACCTAATTCCGATGCACCGTTATCTGCTCATATCAGTTTAAAGTAAGTTTGAATGCACTCTAATATCTGATATCTAATATCACATACAATCGCCTTCATGGTAATGGTAAGTAACTGATGCATCGTACTTAACAATGAAGTCTCTAGTTAACCTACTTAAAATGAAACGATTTTGTTGTTGGACCGGACCATTTTTCTCTTAAGATACTATCATGTTTTGACTCTCTTGTAATTCGGTTTGACCTGTGTGTGTATGTTTGGTTAAAATAATCAATTCAATCTTTAGGTTTGCTGAACCTCCAAAGAAAAACGAGGAATAAATTATACCAAATGAGCACATAGGTATATATCTTTCTTTTTTTTGTATTTCGTATAAAAACGAATTCAATTGGACAAACTTGTGACAGGTAGATTTTTAGAATTATAGAACTCACAGCAGGTATACAATTGCAGTAATTCATGAATTTCGTAGTTGTGAAATTGCAATAATTATTTTATGAGCTTCGTTCGACGAATATATAAAATGGTGTGAAAAAATGGTACAGAGGTCATTTGTTATCAAGTTGTTAATTTATTTTTGAGTCCATCCATAATTTAATTTTGCGTTTGCTGCGAATCAGACGCACAGAATAGATTTCGTAACAAAATGTTTGTTTAATCATTCATAGTGACTTCAGTTTTGTTTGTTGTACCATCGAATGCATGCATCTGCATCAGTTCATTTGTATGACGGTTTTTTTAATTAATGAAAATCAACAGTTCCTACAAGTTTTTTTTCTACATGTCCAAAACAATCGAAACTTCATTTCAATACCTATGAAAATTCAAAATAAATGAATACAGTTTTGGCTCTGCTCTCCGAAAAGACAAAAATGGCCTATAAACTAGAAATATGAACTACATATACATATTGCAATAAAAACAACACGTAAAGACCTGTACACGTGAGGGGAAGGAGAATGGGCATATGTATTTTAAGGGAATTGAAAAAAGTTTTTTCCTCACGATAACTTTCCTGATCATCATAAAAGCAAAGTCAAATTCATGGTTTTGGGTGAGCACTCTGCATATCTGTGAGTTTGTAAACTTTTTTATTGGAAGCGTAAAGAAAAAGGAAGGGAAAGCACAATCGAGTTTTTCGCATGCATGAATTTAATTAATTACGAATTCTGTTCTGCCTTTCCGAGAAGTTTCAGTTGGATATATATGTATTCAAACTTGTTTATCGATTGTGAAACTGTTTAAAATCCTGAGCTACAGAGATTGATGGAAAGACAGAAGAGGAAATCATTGAGATCTTCATCATCATGCTTCCATCACCTTCAATCCCAAGAGTTTTCTTCGTTGACGAATCAAGACGATGTTGAGATTTAGAGTATGTGTGTTCACCTACCCCAAAACGAAAGCATTGTGCCTCGTCTCTGCTCTCGAATTTACAGGTTCTACTCAATCGAAACCATTTTGATCATCAACATCATAAAACATTGCAACCCTCTACTTTTTTATGCTCTACAACTTGCTTGCTCGCTCGCGAACAAGTCCACTGACTGCTCTTCTCTTCTCCTCACTCGAACCTTCTAAAAAGGGAAGAGATTATGAGAGAAAAAACTGCGAACTGAACAAGTGTATAGGAAGCAGGCATCATCATCACAATCACAATCGCATCGGCATTCACATTCTCTTCGCTCTTGAGCTTACCAAAAACAGTTCAGAGAATGGGAAAAGAACAGGCAAGCGAGAGCAAGGGCCATAACAGCAGCACTTTACTTCTTTCTTTGACAGTCAGTCAGTCTTGAGCTGTTGTAGAGGCACGAGCGAACCAGAACAACCGAAGAAGGATAATTTTTGTCCTTTCTATAATACGAAGAATACCTAACAATTTTCTCAGCAGTATTGTTCTGAGCTGTAGGCAGGAAAGAACACACTTCTCAATCCGTTTGTGTGCAAAGTGTTCTGAAAATTCTACATGCAGAAAAAAACGTTGTATTCATTTTGATACACAACATTACCTTTCGCCTGCCTTGCCGGCAACCAAATATATTGTTTCTCATAAAAAAACCTTTTGTAAAAAAAATAATACTGTGAGACGACGAACGAGAGGAATGAGAGCAATATCATGCTCCCAGCGGTAGCGTCCTCATCAATTCGAAGACTTTGTTATCTGTCACTTCACAATCTCCGTTTCTAAAAAGGGGAAAAGATCACATTGATTTTGGATCAAATTCTGATTTTCTGTTTGCCTCATCGCATCCTTGGTTTCCTCGTCATTATCGCGAGAATCTCTCTTCTCGAAGTTGTATCGAGTTGCATCAAGCGTCACTAACTCTTCCCTAGTATTTTTCCTACCCGAAGGGAGAAATCAAGCGGAAAGTCTTTGTCTGTCACAGATTTCATACACTTACGAATACCTACTCAACATCAGCTCTGTTTTGGTGGTCTCTGAGATTTTCATTCACATTTTTTCTCTCTGTGTGTCGTGCAATGCACATGATTAAAACCATTTATAAGTTTTTCTTGCTGTAATACCCTTCTCATCAGCTCTAATTGTACGGGAACATTGTTTCAAGTACCGAAAATTAGAAAGAACAGAACAGAAGGATCATTTGATCCTTTTGATATTTGCGCTGGTTGAGATTCATAATAATTAGTGTCAGAAGAGAGCAGAAGAAAATACTTGAGTTGAATGTAAAAGCGATAAAAAATATCATAAGTTCTCATCTTTAATTTTCTCTACAAGAGATTACAAAGATTTGAATGAGCTGTTGCGCGTGGATTGTGGAATTGCGAGTACTTGATATTCGTTTTTAGCGAAAAAAATATATGTGCGTTTGTACATAATAATCATCATTGTAACGGATCTGCATCTCTACAATTTCATCTGACATTTCTGTTCAGCCATTCCTATTTGTGAAGGAAATCCAAAATAAAGAAGAAGGAAAAGGAAGGAGAGGAAGTTTCTTATTGATAAGTTTTTCTTGCTGTAATACCCTTCTCATCAGCTCTAATTGCACGGGAACATTGTTTCAAGTACCGAAAATTAGAAAGAACAGAACAGAAGGATCATTTGATCCTTTTGATATTTGCGCTCGTTGAGATTCATAATAATTAGTGTCAGAAGAGAGCAGAAGAAAATACTTGAGTTGAATGTAAAAGCGATAAAAAAATATCATAAGTTCTCATCTTTAATTTTCTCTACAAGAGATTACAAAGATTTGAATGAGCTGTTGCGAGTGGATTGTGGAATCGCGAGTACTTGATATTCGTTTTTAGCAAAAAAAAATATATGTGCGTTTGTACATAATAATCATCATTGTAACGGATCTGTGTGCATCTCTACAATTTCATCTGACATTTCTGTTCAGCCATTCCTATTTGTGAAGGAAATCCAAAATAAAGAAGAAGGAAAAGGAAGGAGAGGAAGTTTCTTTAACAAGGCGATTTAATCAAAACGAATAGGAGTCAAGTCAAGAGTTGTGTTGCAAAATAGACACCAACCAAACGTTTTTTTTAAAGGACTTTTTTCTTCACGTTGCATTCTCTGCTTATGTCGTGTGCGAGCAAAACAGGTTAGACTTGTGGTGACTTGACTTCTTTTGTGTTGTGAAAAAAAGATTCGTTCACATTCTTCTTTCTAGTGCTACTGCTCCTGCAGTTTGTAACGTGGTTTTTGCTCCTTGACTTGACTTCATTTTTACCATCACCGGAAGATCGTTATCTGCGAGGCACAATCAGAAAACTTTGATGCTTATTACTGCACAGAATCCTTAAAGTTGTAGCGAGCGATGAATAACATTATCCGTTTTATTTAGCTTCAGCGAATCAATGTTTTTTGAAACACGTTTGGTGATTTTGTTTTTGGGAAAAAATTCCGACATTTTCATGTCATCATCATATCAGCACTGGTGAATTTGAGGGGAGAGAATAAACAACCAAACAATTGTTTCAATTAGGTATAAAACATTGAAAGTTGCTTTGACTTTAACAGACCACTGAGCATTCATATTTTATCAATCAGTCCTACTTCTATTTTTTAAAGTGCGTGAACAAGTTTTGCTCTGTTTGATCTGCAAAAATTTGATTGATGTCAACAAAAAAATTCAACAAAAATTTATGGTAAAAGCATATTTTCATTAATTTCCATTTTTGACTGCCATAATGATTATCAATAGCCGGTTTTGCTCAATTAGTTGGATATTTTATTGTCGTTTTTCTAAATTGTTTGTTCAATGTGTCAGTTCACATGTCAGTTTCCCCCTTGTTAGTGAAACTGATTAGAAGTATGTTGCCAATTTATTCGATTTAGGTAAATCCACTTGATTATCTTTCATTTTTATTATTACAATCTTGAAAGCGTATCCAATGATCTGTTTCATGCGTATTGACTTTAAGCATTCAACAGGGCAGTTTTTTGAGCGTTACTGATGACCATTGTACAAGTAGCTAGGTAGAAAAATATAAAAAATAGCTTTGAAAACACGTAAGAAAGTACAGGCTAACGAGCAACGACTAATGTTTATTTGACCAAAAAAGTCGATTATGTTTGATTGATGTTAAGTATGGACACGAATCATCCGTCCAATGTAAGATAAGAATAGGGAAGAAGAGAAAGGAATATTTCATGTTTTCGTTTCGTCTTTTGTTTGTATAGCCTAGCCAGTGTGGTTTTTCGATAAGAGACATCAATTTATCCATATAGGAAAAGTGTTTGGTGCTTGATGTGTGTGTGATATCATCGTTTTATTTTTTCCCTATCTGTAACAGGTATCGATTCCCACTCAAACCCATATCATCTTGCCGGATCAACACGTGCACTTATTCTTGCGGGGTGGTAATGTTTGAAGAAGCTCCATGTAGGAAAACAAGGTGAACCCACAGAGGTCAAGAGAAACATTATTTTTTGTCTGTGAACCAAATAAGCTGTTTCTGTCAGCCCCAATCTCATGAATAAATAAGTGCATGCATACACGTGAGACTTAGCGTGTCTTCGACATTTACCAAACTACTGACTTCCTGCAGAGCGTATAAGAATTGAGGGGAAAAAGTAGCTCATGACTAAATATTTTGCGATACTAATTTTCTCCAAAAACCAAATCCAAAGGAATACAAAGAAAACCGCAGCTCTGCACTGCAGTAGCACTACCAACAGTCAAAGGCTTAAAAATTCAGTGAACTTTTACTTTTTTACCGCTGAACGGCACTGACAAGTTTTTTGTTCTGTTATCGTGAACGAAAATTAATTGCCTTGCCGTGCCACGCGAAAAAAAATCCCACCGATACAATGGCATATATGGCAGAGTCAAATGGAGCCAAACGATCGAAATTGGATGAAGACTCTAGGGTAAGTTTGGAAATTCCTTTTAGTTCAGTTTTTATTTATAGCTTTTTAATTTCACTTATAGCATATACCTAAATGAGTATCACGTCATTTTGTGGTGTGGTCATGGTTTGTTGGTTTTCGCTTACGATGCAATTCCTCCTTATCACATCACATAAACTTTGTTCTCTTCCTTGATTTCTGCATGTCATCAAAACTTCTATACTTTGCCTTAATTTTTTCTAGCTTGCCACACATCGCATTATCAATATTTTGATTCATTTTGAATTAGCTATGCTTTATCTCATGTGTATTCAGCTTTACAAAAAAAACTCATTAGTGATACATTTTTTCCATTGGTTGCCTTTCGCACTGTCATTGAGGTAAATCAGAGTAGCGTATTTCTGCCTTTTACTTTAATTATTTTATTAAAGCTTTCTAAATGTGCCTACTTTGTAGAGGACATGTAAACCAAAGCATATTCATTAAAAGGTTTTTTAAAACCATAATCTCAGGCAATATCTAATTTTAGGACCTTTTCGTGCCGCTTCATGCTGACAAGTCCAACATCTTTATTAAGAGAACTTCAAAGGAGACAAAGCCGTAGGGACTTTACTCTTTATAATGCCTTAATTACGTCCTGAAATCTTCAAATTTTGCTTGTCTCAATTACGGATTCTCTCATGCACCAAAAAACTGCGAAATCATTTTAATTACTTTATCAAAAAGTGAATGTCTGTCTGTCTGCAACATTTTAATCTAATCTCTGCTGTATTTTAATATCATTATTCCTGGCGAGAATCTAGTTCGCGCTTGATTTCTGTATACAAGGTTTACTAAATGATCGAGTTCGTTTGGATCATTGACATTCTGGTCAATGTTTTTTGACCCATCATAATTTGTTTAGCTTTTTTAAAGGTGAAAATGTGATTGATTCTTTGGAAGTGTAATAAATGAAATGTAGGGTATATGTCATTTGATTAGATAAATTATATGATTTTTTTGCTGATTTGATCCAAATAAATAATGCAACAGAACTATATAACCCTGTGCATTCGAAGAATCAAAAACATCAAATGAGTCATTTTTTATTGCATACAAAAAGTTTAAAAGTGCTTGTGTTGCAAAATAATATATTTGCCCGACACACTCATCAAACGTTTGTCAAAATCGAATGCAGAAACTTTTGGAAAGTGATTCCATGAAAAGCAGACAAGCACCATTTATAATTTAAAATGCTAATGGGTCCTCGTGATTCGCAAAAGTATCCTATGTTGAAACTGTCTCTTTGAATGTCTCAAATGATATCATCATCGAAAAGATGTGTAGAATGATGAGCGTGTTATGCCCTTCCTATAAATGTTCATTATATCATATTACTACCATACAAGGTTGTACTTGTCAGCAAACTTAATATGACAGTTTCAAAAATGGAGGTGACTCTATCAAACTTTTTTATCGTGAATGCATATCCTCCTTCCTCCCATTCGAACAAAAGTGCACTTTAAATATGAGATGTAGGTAATCTCATTTCGCATGTTGATTTGGTTGAGACTGTTCGATGCTCTTATTATTCAGCAGTTTTCTTTCATTGTCTACGAGCGAGCCAGAATGAGGACCGTGTTTGGTGGTTGTACTAACCAAGAAAATCGTGCTCTTATTTTTATTGCTCGTTCCTTTTTTATAATTCAAAAAATGTCTTAGAGCTTTACTCGTTCTCAATCTCCTAGGATTTGCTACAATGATGATGATGATGACGATGATGATGATATGATGGCGTTTGCATCCATGTAGAAAGATGCGTGTCATGCGCTGACTGTGGTGCATCTTGATTTATCAAGTCTCTTGTTGCATTGCACTTTTGTTATTTTCGATAAGACGTCCTTCCCTAGCTTGCCTTTGAGAATAATAAATGTTGCCCCAGAACGCATGCACAACCACTGACTGAGAGTGACTGATGGGCATCCTGTTCATGCTGCTTCTGAATTTTTTATTGCTTCATCTTAAGAGAAAAACGAACTCCTTATTAGATTCAAGTGAAATGGGTTAATTTTTAAAGAGACTTGTGTATCGTAGTCTTGCCTTTCCTTGAAAAGAGGTTAGGTGTTGAGAAATAATGCTTTACTTTAAATTGCATCTTTTATGTATTTCATCAGAAAGAGGAAGTCGTTGAGACGTTTTTGGGCGTTGGCCACTACTCCTTCTTATCATCATTTTACTTGCGGCGGGTGATGGTGACGCACAATCCATCCTGTCACCGAACTCTTCTTATCAATACCATCAACTCTACTGTTACGTTTTTTCATCCATTGTTTCTCTTTTTACATAGGATTATTCAACCTTTCATTTCGTTTGTACTATGTTTATTCGAATCAATAACATTAGCACGCGTTGATGACGGCGTCGTGGTGTGGAGCTGCTCCTCATGTTTTTTTCGTAATGAGGCACGAAACGCGTTTAGACTCATCAACAGTTTGTTGAAACTCAATCACTACTTGCCACGAATTAATCGTAACGAGCTTATTGACAAAGACTTTTTGCATTTGAATGCTTCTCACTTTTTTTTCGTAATGAGGCACGAAACGCGTTTAGACTCATCAACAGTTTGTTGAAACTCAATCACTACTTGCCACGAATTAATCGTAACGAGCTTATTGACAAAGACTTTTGCATTTGAATGCTTCTCACGCCAGTAACAGAGAGATTTGTCTACTTAATATGAGCGATGATGCGATATATGGGTTTTTACCTGCTGGCACTTTTCGGAGATAATTAATAAGACAAAGATATAAATATGAGCTGTTGCAAGCGGATGCACGGTTATATTGGACACAGACTTTTTGGTGGAACTTGGCAGTGAATAGAATGTTTGCGAGCCATCTCCTGGTGTTTCTCAGATCATTTATCTACAACATCTTGATTCCTCACGATTTTTGTGAAAGTACAAAGAGTTTCTTAAATAATGACCAAATCAGAAAATTAAAAATAAAAGTGGTCCGTCAGTACTAGTACTAGTATTGTGCGTACCTGCCAAAGTGGTACTCATTTTTTTCGATTGAATGAATATGCATAGCTTCGTCCTCTTATATTTCTTAATCGATTCAAGGTCTAACCATGAGATTTTCAAGTTAATGACTAGTTTCGAATAATAAAATGTTCGCCTACGAATGCGGGGCTAATTTAGTAGAAATATATGTATGTAAAAAGAGAAATGAATAAGTAGTAGGAGGCAGAAATCTAATAGAATCGTAATTACAGCCTATGCTTTAAAAATGAATGTGCTTACGGCAGAAAAATTAGGATTGAAGGAGAACGTGAGCTTGAGATTGAAGCTGAAATGGAAGGTTTCAGAATATTTTTTGACCAGGTTTTTGAATGCTTATCTCAGCAAAAAACAAAGATAATTTTTAAAGAAGTGCAATGGCAATAATATAGTAAAAGTACATTTCGTAATGCATTATGTGATAATATTTTTACTTTTATCGTGAGAATTAAAAATGGATTTGGTTACACACCAATGCAATGGGGTAAGTTTAAAAAAAATCATAACGCATTATAAACCGGAGGAGAATGAAGATAGTAAAGTTCTTGAAATGTGAATCTAAAAGATTTTTATACCTACCCATCATAAGAATAATCGTAGAAATACACCATAAGAATCAGGACTGCTCAATTATGATGGACATGCGCATTAATGCTCAAATTAGAATATATTTTTCGTCGAAACAATGGCTTTTTCAATTTCAATGCATTATTTGTTGCAGTCATGCATGATACAAGAATTTTCGTGTCTTTAATGTTACCTATATCGGCATTTTAAAATTAGATTGCTCAAGGGAAAAAAGTATATCGAGTGTTGTTTTTTGAGTCGTGAAAATTGTCATTCATTGTTAATCCTGTCACTTGAATTTTGCAAAAAAGTGTTTCGTATTATTGTGCAATCAGACTAGAGCCAAATGTGTATTACCTTTACAAAATTGGCATGAATGATAAATTAGTTAAGCTGTAGTCAAACCTAATGAAGGATGATGAGATGAAAGTCTTATCTTAAGTAGCTTTAAACACTTTCCTGAAGATGATAAAGTAATGAAAGTTAAAGGATCCATACATTTCATCAACTTGAATATGTTTTTATATTCATGACGCTGCTGCTTTGACCGATTGGACGCTGTTGTAAATGGCTAATGTTCTAGTTTGGCTGCACGATTTTCCCCCAGCCTATTCGAGTTACGATGCTTAAAGTGGAGGAAGGATTTATAACTCTGTTGAAATGATATTGTTTTGGATGAAGAGTAAATGACTTGATGGGGGCTGCAATATTTTGCAAGTGTCATCCTAACACATCCCAAGTAAATAAAACAATTTCTAGCCAAGGCTGAAATGGCTCTTCTGCAGAAGTGACAGCCAGCAGCTTGTTCAAGTTGTTTTTATTTGTTGAAGTTTCAAAGCTGCAATATTAAATTACCATATGGGATGACAAAAACTTACTGTTCAC
>JAHZMX010002356.1:0-18134 GCA_027743895.1 Seira musarum | reverse complement strand
AAAAAAAATGTGAAGGAATAAAGTAAATAGAAAGGGCTAAAAGGAAAGGCACGGTGGTTGCTGTTGCCGGTTGCATTTTATGTCTCCTCTGTTTTCTATTCGCTGCGTAAACCAAACCAAGCCATGGTGCTATGGTCCATTTTTTGTGCCAGCTTTCACTCACTCATTCAGTTAGTCGTAACCGTCACATATGAGAAGTAGCTGTTTAAGTATTCCCTTGGAACAGCTTGAAAAAGACAGATGGGTGAGCAACTAATTGACTTAGCTTGAAATAGCATTTAATTTTTTTAAAGCGCCATGAAATATGATGTGATCTCATGCAACAAAAATATCACTTGGGAGGTCGATTGATTGTGATCGTGAGTGATGTGCGTTCTTTGTTCTTCAGTCGACCTTGTGGTTGTAGCGTACTACGCATTCGAGATGGAAGGTGTGTGGGAATGTATCTCACATTCAGCTATTGTGTTGATGAAGCGAAGGTCATTGAAATTAATTAAGGTCATGGTTTCCATTGTTAATGGAAATGGAAGGTGGTGCGGCGTCGATAGTACGCTTTCTACATTTCGACATTCATCAAGAGTCTGATCACAAACCAAATCGAGAGCCTTCTGGCTCCACTCCATTCCACTCCTGCACGAATAGGAATACAGTAAATATCAAGAGAACTGCTAGTTCTAGCAAATCTGGAATTCTATTTCAGGAAGAGGAATAAAAAAACAAAAATCTCGAAGAAGAAACATGAGGGCAGAAAAGCCATAAAGACACATTTTTTTTGGACCACATCAATTTCATGCACCAGAGAACATCCTTAATGCATTCAATTTTCTTTAAGCTTTTTTTCGCAACACAACCTAACATACAGTATTGCGATACGATACAATCGTATTATCTTTCAGAGAGGAGATGAAGAAGAAGGAAACCGCAATGGTAATAGTAATAGTAAATGGTACTTACGCCTGATGCCTTAATTCCACCAAAAGCTCGCAGTCTTGCCAGAAAAGAAACCGACATCATTTAGAGAAATGGATGGATGTTCTTCCAAAAAAATGCTGAGAGGAAACTGGAATCTCATAATGGGATTGCCTATAAGGTTTCATCAATTGCATGCAAACAGGAAATCCATCAAATTTTAGGTTTATCATCCCCGGGAAAAGAATAACAATATTGTAAATGGATGCATTGCGATTTCTTCATTCCGCCATTTCAGCTTTGAAAGACTATCCAAAAAGCTTAAATCATTTTTTCTCCTTCGGATGCGATATCCTTTTAAGAAGAAAAAAAAAACAAATCGATTCGTTCGTTTTTTTCTGCGTTTTTTGGTCATGGTCACTTTCTCCATTCCCCCTTCAAAGAATTTATTCGAGGATATGATATGAAACAAGAAACTCACATTCATTCATTCATCCCCTCTTTTTTACAAAATACGTGATGTGATGAGATGGCCAACAAAAAGTATATATTCTTTTTGCTGAAAAAAATAAGAAAATTGAGTTGCAAAAAATATAATTTTTTGTTGGATATTTTTTTTTTCCTCGAGAATAATAATGGAAATGGGAAAGGGAGGAGTGGATTGTACTAGACTTGGCTGGACCAAGCTGGACTGGACTGAAAAAGAGCTACAAACGCAAACAAAAAACACTTGAGTCGACTCCTCGAGTCCTCAAGCACATTTTTTTTGAGATGTGGAAAAGCAATGACCATAGACTACCATCATACCATACAGGAAAAGAGATATTGCCGGACATTACATTTAAATTCAGTGCTTATCTCCTCCCATACAACACAACTGGCTCAGCTTTGGCTAACTTAATAATGGCCGATAGTTTGGCTGGAGAACCAAAAGAAAAAAAATCTGAAGTGGGAAAGGCAATGGACTACAACTATATGATTACATCACATCACATACCCGTGGTTAGCGTTTCGTCGAAAAATATACGGGGAAATCGATACTTTTTAAAAGCCTATGAAAAATATACGTACATTTATTTTAACTTTGCATAGGCACATCTACTTCAAAACTACTTGGCTTGACTTGACGGTCTTCTCTTCGGGTTTCAGTTTTTTTTCGAAAGTGAAACTTTTTTTCCACGGAAAAACTTGTTGTGTCCTGTTCTTAAAAATAGAAGAAGGGAACAGTTCTGTTCTAGTTCTGGTTCTCCCCAGAGGAGGAGGGGAAGAAAACTGACGTTAGAGAAGGATGTGAATAGAGTACATGACATATGAGAAAACATGCAAAACATATCTTATATACGAGCGATATATAGCACAGTTTTTTACGGAGCTCAGCAGGTTCTCTCTGTCCATCGGAATTGGAGGCACCCATCTCATTTCATTTCATGCTATGTAAGCACAGAAATGAGTATAATGGGGTGGTGTGATACTAATACCATGGACGTATAGATATTTGATAGGTTCTTTTCAAAAATAACTTCACCTCCAAACCACTCCATCCCATGTGCCAAGCCATGCCAGGCCAGGCAAGACCCCCCTGCCACAAAATCACTGAACGAACTACCGTGAACCCAAGCATGCATGTATAATCCGATCTGTTCCCATTTTTTAAAAGTCATTTATTTCTCGCTCCTCCAAAACTTTCCCTTCGACTGAGGCTACACGCTCTACCTAGTGATTTTCTTTGTCGTTCATCCTAAATCTGGAATGTATATCAATATTATCAGTCAAGGTGAGAGGAGGAAAGTGAAGAAGGCAATAGACGATGGATGATTTTAATTCGGGCATTCGCTACTCCATCTCTGATTTGACCTGACGTGAGCTTCGTTACGTCATTCTGGTAATGATCCTCACAAATTGAAAACCAATATTTCCAGATAGTACCCTATAATTCCAGTGGAAGGAAGTAACACGGAAGCAATGTGAAACATAAAACCCTTTATATTTCAACAGAAAATATATTTTGTTGATTAGGACAAACTCGATGTGAACACCCTCCAGAATTGGATTATGTGAGTAGAGATAAAGTTGGAGGAAATAGCATTTTCTGGATAAAAAGTCATTAACATTTTTTCTCTGCGTGTAGGTAGGTAAAGCAGGCTTTTCACAAAAAAATGCAATTAATTGAAATATATGGGAAACCAAAACAAATCGCAGAAGAGAATGTAAATGAAGTAAAAAAAAACATACCAAAATCAGGGATCAGGGAGATCTATTTGCATAAGCAAACATTTCCATGCCTAGCAAAGTATCTAACTAACGAGGAGAGAGACAGAGCAGAGAATCGGATGGATTTTTTTAGTGAAATCCTTTCAGGATATTGAATTTGAATTTTGGGTCGTTCCCTCGCCCTTAGGGAGTCGGTCACAAGTGCCATTGCACTCGACCAGACGAGGGTCCAATAATACTTTAAGGGCGATTTTTTCTATTTGAAAAATCATTATTCATGAAAGCACTTCTGCTTTAGTAGTGGACAGCGGACAGCTAATGTAATCGCGTCGCAACCGCATAGCATAGCCTCACAGGACTTTTTCGTTTCATCGTGAGCGAGAAAAAATTTAAAATAACTTTTTCTAATATAACTTGTTTAAAAGTGAAAGATTGTTTAAATGGAGCTCAGATGTTTTTACCTCCCTCTTTATTTCCTGAATGGGATTACTCTTGGTTGTTGATTTTAATAGAAAAGGTGTGATAAATTACGGGACACTTTTCATTCTCCTAAATACCTTCGTCTTCTCTATTTTTGAAACGGAAAGGAGTTGTTTGTTCACTGTCAACGAGAATGTCTCCTTCATTCTTTCATTGAGAGAGTGCATTATTGTGACACTTATTCATTCCCCTAAATACCTTCGTCTTCTCTATTTTTGAAACGGAAAGGAGTTGTTTGTTCACTGTCAACGAGAATGTCTCCTTCATTCTTTCATTGAGAGAGTGCATTATTGTGCAATGAAAATCAACAAGAAATAAAACAGCTTTAGGGATGGAGTGAAAAGAAGGAAGAGGGGAAAATTCCCATAAATTTCTTCATTTTCTCCCGTAAACAAAACAGCATTGGACTTGCCGGGGCTCAGTTTCACTTTTCTAGCAATAATGATCTAAAAGTAAACTTGTGTTGTGTTGTAAATGGAATGGGTGAAATGAATATCGATTTCTTCTTTTTTTCTACTCGGTAAAAGAGCTGTTGAAGCGGATGAAAATTTATAAGCATTTATCTTGTCATCGTATTTATTGCTTTTTGAAATGCTAAAAGCTGCATGAATGAATGCACAAGATGCACTTCCACATTTTAGTTGAGAATAAAAGGTGAAGCAGGGGCATTAAAATACGCCCACCCTTCAAGTGCAGGAACAGAAGCACTACAAAACCGTACCCCGATAACCAGTAACCAGTCCCAGAAGGAAATATGGATTTCACTTCACCAAAAGGGTTTAGATTAGAACGAAATGGTTGAATAATTTTCCCCAAAAAACATTAGTGAATGCAGATGATGATGCAAAGAAGGGAAAGGCTTGTGGAAGGAAGCGTTTTTACAAATGAATTATTATTTTGTAACCTGGTACATTAGCCATGGGATGGAATTATAAGAAGTGCATCAGAACCGGAATTAGATTGAGAATCGTGGAAAAAGTTTTTCTTTTACAGAACTTTTTGAGCCATGTCAGAACAGAACAGAATCACAGACCATCTTCAAAAATCTTTTTTTTTCTTTTCCCATAAAAAAAGACAAATTAGGAGGAGTTCGTTCCTAAACTATTCATTCAAGAAAAAAAGTATTTTAAGTTGAGATGAATGAATGGAAAAAAGTTTCTTAATTGCTTTTATTCCTGCAGGGAATTTTTAAGGGGATGACAAATGCAGAAAAAGCGCAGCGGAATAAAATACGGTGAATTAATAATCTGAATGATATAAATCAGGAGAACATTTTAGTCCGTGTAATAATGCCTCAAATGTATCATGAAGACGTTTTTCATGATTCCTGCACCTCTTGTATAACGTTACAACCGCCGGACTTATCTAACCTGTGTTTGTACAAAAATTCTTACGAAGCTCATGAAATTTGCAAACGACACCTTTCCCAATCCCACACAATTAATTATTTTAGACTTTTTTGGAACTCTTGAATTTTTATTCTTTGTTCCACATTAAAAGTAGCGTTTGCAGTCGTCATCGTCATCATCACAATTTTTCATGCCTTCAGAAATGTTTACGAAGGTTGTCATCATTAGAAAAACACGACTACGTGCCGAATTACACAAGTCGCCACTGCGAAAAGCTAAAAATAAAATGGGCATGCCTTTGGACGCATTTTATTTTTTTGCAAAATCACGTCTACCGTCTAGCTGAGCCCACTCCCTCATTGGACTCAATAGTGATCGTGATTTTCCCTTTGTACATATTTGCAGTAGACGCCTTCTAATTTTAGTGATTGAGTTGTGAAGAATGTAAACAAGACGAAAGGAATAAAATGAATGGAATAACCATGGCCTTCATTATTTCCACTGTATGGATAATCCTCATTGCTCATACAATGTACTGTGACACACCGCACCGCATTCCATTCCACAATCCAATCCAATCCACTGTTCGGGGATTCGCTCGGTTCCAAGTCAAAACCATCATCATCACCATCTATCTTCCCGTGAAGATCTAAAGAATCCACATAAAACTTAAAGTTTATGGACCCATAATAAAAATGAATGAATGGAGGAACGTGCATGACTTTCTCCGATATATTCATTATCCTAAAGAGCCTCTCCTTTCTTAAGATTTGGAAAGTAGAAAAGTAAACAAGAAAAAAATATAAGCTTTTGGCTGACTTTTTAAAACATTTGGCGGACCTAAAGAATTTGGTGGTATAGCTAATATGTTAGATTTAATAATGTTATTAGATTTGCTCAACAAACCCAGGGAAATTTAAGTTGCATCAAATCTTAAAATTATAGCCCATGTTAGGTCATTTCAAATATCAAAGTTATTCTTTCTTCAGCCATCTCCCTAATAAAATCAGCCGAACATTTTTCGACAATATATTCTCTATCCTTAGTTTCATATAGCTTTTTTCTCCATTGTTATACCCGGGATTGATTACATTTTTTCACCAAACCAAGTACGAGCAAAGCCCAACCCAGGCAGTAATGGTGTGAGAAGCGCAAATATTTAGGGCAGAATGAAATATGTGTTGGCATTAACAGCAACAACTTTAAGTCGCTCATGACACTTCTCATCCATCAACTTGGCCTTTTCTCTTTCTCCCAAAAAATATTTTTTTTCTTTTGGAGTTCTCCTCCTCCTTCAGTGTTAAGTCCTAGTCCTATGCCTGGTCTGGTCTGGAATGAAATAGCTCCATATCCGTTTTTACGCCTCATATTTTTATCTCTCTATTGTAGAGTCTTAGTCTTAGTTGTCTTGTGCTTTCTCCAGCCTCCTTCTTTCACCGACAGAAAACAAAGACAAAGTGGATTGGAGTTGGAGGAAGAAACTAGAAACACTTTCTTTTCCCGTTGATCGTTTCGAGTGAAGAGGAATCCTCCTTAGATTTTTTTTTGTCTTTCTTCTTCCTCTGTTTTTAATGACCTAGCCCAATCTGATAAGGCTCAGCTGGTACAACATCAACCAAACCAACCCATCTTGTTTTTCTTGGTGGGGAAAACTCTCCCTCTCTTTCTCTGAATTTGTGAATTTGACTGTTCCGTCCAAACAATCCACTTAGCTAATCTGGGAAAGACAAACTTGAACAATTCTCCTCGTAGAAAGTCTGAGAATGTTAAAGTAAATAATAATAAAAATAATAACGCTTCTCCATTCCTCCACAAAATGTGATGGAGGAAAAGGAGGGAAAATAATATTTGGCTAAGGATGAGCTTTCCTTCATCTTCATATTATTTTTTCGGATAAAGCCATGTCATTTTCTTCATTAGTTATAATTTTGTGAAGTAGTCCATCAGAAACACGACTCGAGTGAGTTGAGTGGAGTGGAGTAGAGTAGAGCATATGGGATGACAGCACGGTCCACCGATAACGGCTTGTAATATATTGCGCTTGTCTACGGAATAGGAAAGATGGGAAAATGGATGATGGGAAAAAAGACAATCAAGTTTTGGAGGAGTATCATCATCATCATCAAAAAGACTTGCATTTTCCATATGCGTTGCGTGTGCACCCGAAAAATTCATTCATGCATGGGTATAAGGATGGGACTAGTGATGCGGAGAAATTGCGATGAAGTTGGATAGATATGATACGATACGATACGCTTTCGCTCTTGGAGTAAACGAGAGAGAACATTAGCGATTTTCCAGGAGGTGGTGTAGGTGGGGAGGGTGGCTTGCTTTCATGATGATTGATGAAGTTGGATAGATATGATACGATACGATACGCTTTCGCTCTTGGAGTAAACGAGAGAGAACATTAGCGATTTTCCAGGAGGTGGTGTAGGTGGGGAGGGTGGCTTTGCTTTGATGATGATGATCGTGCATGACATAGTGCTTGTTATCCTGGTCTGAATTGTGTTGTTTTTTTTTCGGTGTGCATGTGTGCCCCGATCGTGATTTTAGAGTACGTTGACACTAATCATTTTATCTCACGTTCTTCTCAAGTGAGATCTGTAAAAAAAATTAGCTTCATTCGGTTGGTCTTATCCAGTTTCATTCAACTCTTTTTGTGGCGTAGTTCATGCATTGCATAATATCCGATAGTCAAATTGTTATGAATTTCTGGCTAAAAATGCAAATATGCCTTGAAAAATGCTAAATGAGGAGCTCCAAAAAGTATATATGAAAATCGATTGGGTGTACCTCCTGCGCAGAGCAAGGCCTCCTGAATTCAATCAAGAATTTCTTTGAAATTCCATCAAACCATTTGAGAGTGGCTTGATTAGCTACTGGAACCCTCCAGCTTGTATTGATCGAGTACATCTTATGCGACTTTGTTCATCACTGCATCACACTTGAGTAACTGAATTCGATCAATGTCGTCTCCGTATGGTTCCCCTCCTATTCATTTCCACCTTCTTCATGTGTCTGTATGTCTTGTCTTGATTTAATTTCATTCCGCTCTAGAAACTCCTTTCATTCCTTTTACTTGCCATCCTTGATGGTTTGTATCATCATTTCATCCTTTTTATCTTATGTGCTAGTGGCCTCGTGAAGACTAGAGAAAGTTTGCACAAATAATTTTCGCGTAACATCTTACTGATCTAATTTAAGCACTTCCGGTAAAACTAAATCACCTACCAACACTACCGACATACTTCGAATTAATCTTTGTTAATGACTGGAAAGAAAATTGTGTTTTTGAGAAATTGTGCAAATTTTGAGTTACCTTCCTTCTCCTCCTCATTCTCATTGTTTTCTTAAGAAACCAAGCCACGACCAACTACGTTTTGATTAATGAGCTTAGCTGATGCCTTAAGCCTCCTTTTAATTAGTGCATGACATCTAATAAATTACATTATTATTGTGTCAAATCATGCCATTGCTATCCAAATCCTACTACGCCTCAAACTCAAATGATTGTTGGAAGAAGTGAATTACAATTAATTTCTTGCACGTGCTCCCCAAAGAAGGCAGAAACCTCTTTTATCTTTCTCGTGTTCACCTTGATCTCGTCCGAGGATACGATTTTGCGATACGATTTTCATTATCAGATTCAGTCATTTTGAATTCAGTTAATTCAATTTTCTCAGGCACACGAGCGTGAGCTGAACCAACTTGAAAATGCTGGAAGTAACATTGAAAATCATGTCCATGGGGGCAGTAGAAAGTTGACAGCTCATTATTAATATCCCACATGGAAATATAAAGTGTGGTATGGTCCAGATATGAATCATGCAAATGAGGCTCTGGTAAATCCCACTTGTTTCGAATAAGTACAAGTAGGTCACCAAAGCTGTCATTGGCAGCTTCGAAAACTTATTACGTAGTATGAACTCTTTCATTCAAGAATTATAATTCTGGAGAGTAAAATCAATTTCCTAGCAGATATTACTTATGTCCAATCTCATTACAAAATTCGATGAGTTCAGGATTTTTTCTCGAAACTGTGTATTTTTAAGAGTCCTTAATCCCCTGATTTGGTTCATCGACCTGTCCTATCTTCGACAACAATTTCAGGTAGTAAATAGGTAGGTTACATTCAACTTTAACTCTTCTTTTCGAACTTTTATCATTACAGGTAATTTCAAGCTCGAGTGATTACCAAAAACCATAATCAAATCATTATCCTTCATTAGGTGATTATCTCTAGAAAATCTAGCTTTTGCCAATTCAATCAATTCATCCACCCATCCATCCATCTACTTTCCTTTCATTCCAGTAATCGATCGCTTAATATACTCGTGTCATCACCCTCCTCATATGATATGTCGTCAGTATGAAGATAGAAAAAAAACTTTTCCATACTGTGATGTGATGATCATAATATGGTCGATGTAATCAAATCAGCAAAAAAAATTTACCTGGTTCAAGCCAATCCACATGGCAAGAATAGATATCAATAACCCAGAAAATAAGAATAAGAACTCGCAGTTAAATTCGCATCACATATTTCCCATCAATCGACTTTCTTTTTACATCAGCTTGAGAAAGTTTTCTTTCTTCCCCACCAATTCATTTGCCAACTTTTTTCGACCTTTTTTTTATGCAAGATCATATCATCTCATATCACATCATCATCGCCGTTTTGTCTGCCTTTACCTGGCTTGCCTCTTTACGCATTTCTCTTGTAGGATGAGCATGAACATGAGTAATAAAGCCCATGGTTCACTTCCTTTACGGCCAACTTCCTTTCACTAAAATTTCCCTCCTTTCTTTATAGCTTACTTTTCATTGCGTTTAATGAAGGTATATAAGAAAAGTTCTAATGTCTCATCCTTTTTTTGGCGTGGCGTAGCTGTAGCTCAGTCATTCATTAATAACAATTTCGCAGATCATTAACCTTTTTTCACGGCCTTTCATTTCCCTGAATAGAAAAGAATAAAGCAAGCCAACATTCCTTAGTATTCCATCCCATCTCATGAATATGAATATCGAAAAAGATCTATCATGTTCAGTTCAATTCTTATCTCTTTTTTCAACTGTTTTCACAATGACGGTGATTGTAAGTAGATGGAATGAATGAGAATGAGCATAAAAGATGTAACGGAATTTTTTTTTCTTTCCATTCTGCTTCAAGCAGGATGTCGGAATCCTCGAAAGAAGATTTACTTGGTATTAGATTCGTAGTTTGTATCGATATTTTTTCTAGGAAATAATGAATAAATATCAAGTGCGTTTACCCTTTTTTTCGATTCCCACGTGTATTGGAATTAGAAACGTGACGAGCAATAGGAAGGCACATCAGTCATATTCCCCGCAGCAGTACATCATTCCGCTCGGCACTTTATTACTTTGCACGATTCCCATTACCATTAAACTAATTTTATTTATTTAGGAGGCACTCTCATGTTCTAACTGAAAACTGAAGGAACGAAAGCAAAGAGTAACGGACTATTTGGTTTGGTCTGTCATTGTCGGTTGTCGTCTCATAAAGAACTCCAATCTAAACAATGTCGCAGTAGCCATGCAGTAGTGAACTGCTATCAAAGCTTTTCTTTTTGGTTAGAGTCCTACTCATTTTTCCTGTGAAATCAAGTCTTGTGCAAATACTTACTTACATAAGTACATTTGGAATTACATTCACCACATCACATCACATGTGCCATTTTGCAGACATTTCACTCACTCATTCTTTTCATCCAAAATGTGTAATAAATTCGAGGCTAACTGGACTGTGTGATTATTGCCAGCTAATGCATAACACGGAGAAAAGCAAACATTCACAATCAGATTTATGGGCATGCCAGGCCAGGCCAAGCTACTGCAAAGGCTTTCCTTTTGTACTCAAAACCTAAACCAATCCACAATATCCACATGAAAGGGAATACTCTGAACACATTTCGTCTTTTTTTTTCAAGTTATAAGAACCTAACACAATAACGGTGTACATGCAATTTTTTACCTCTGAAAGAAGCGCTTTAAAGGGATTTACGACTTTAAGTGGCATGGTCTAGCAGACAAGCAAATAATAAGAGAGAAGTTTCGGAGTCCGTAAAGGTAGAGGCTTTTTTTATGTTTATTTAAATTAGCATAAAATAAACACAGACTACGCAGACCTCACTGACTCCGTTTATAACGCTTTCATTTTTTTGTTCAAAGCACAAGCACCTCCATAAAATAGAAGAAAAGAGGTGTAGTGAGTAGTTTAGTTAAGTAAGTGCATCACATCTCATTTATTTGAAGATGAAGATTGCACGGTACGAACATAAACATTGTTAATGGTCATTTAAGCAGAGCTTTAAATTTTCCACTGAAATAATTTGCTATTTTAATTCTCTTTATCGAATTAAGTTATTTCTTCTGCAGATAAAAAGGTACATATACCACCACTACAACCAGCACATTGCATTGATGGTGAATTGTGATGCAGTAAGAAAAAAAAACTGAACTGAAAATGTTTTCCTTTTGAGATTGCTCAGCACTAAAAAATTCCATTTAATGACATTCCCCTATTTAGCAATTCAACCAAGTATAATTTCCCTGCGTCTGCAACTACTTCTTCAGAAAGAAGAAAAGAAAAAAAGTCGTAATGCAATAAAAAGGAATCTTAACTACTTTCACCATTTCAGCAAAAATGTCTCCGCAGAAAAAAAAAGATGATAACACATTTGTTGTGTGTGTGTGTGAGTCGTGTGAGGGTGGTGGAGGAGGGAGGAAAAGGAAGGAAGGAAAGAAGAGTAATATATTTTTGCACTCACGGCATAACATACCTGATTCAGAAAAATTTAAAATATAAATAAGTCTTCTAGAAAAGGCATAAAAAGAAAGTTTTTGAGAGTGGATGGCGGTATTGTGGAGTGCTTCCCGATATTAAGCTTGTTATGTTATGTTATGAAGTGAAAGAGAGTAGTAAAGGGAAATAAGGCTTGTAAATGGCTCGACTTAACTGTGCAGATATTTTTTTATTGTTGTGCTTTTTTACTTGCGTACTTACCTTCTTTTAAAGGAGACTCTGCACAAAATGGAATTTTTATAGGGAAATCTGCTCAAAATATTTCTTTCGTTTTGGCTCATGATCAGTAAGAAAAATGTGTGGTCTTTTTTACTTGCGTACTTACCTTCTTTTAAAGGAGACTCTGCACAAAATGGAATTTTTATAGGGAAATCTGCTCAAAATATTTCTTTCGTTTTGGCTCATGATCAGTAACAAAAATGTGTGGAAAACCGCAAATTCTCGAATAATTCACGTCGCGTAAAAAAATTAATTCTAAGTGTTTAGGTTAATTACAGACAATGAATGCCCATTTTTGACTATTTTATTTTAATTGGCTCAGATTTTATTTAGCTTTTTAAAGCAATCTTTCAAGACAAAGGCTCCCAAACTTCAATTGGAAAAAATTTTGCACTTGGCCGTTGGTTCAAGGATTTACGGTAGATGAAATGTGGTTTGGTTTTGAAGGTTGAGGGAATATAGAATAGAGGTGCAGAAGGAGCAAAAAGTAAAAAGAGCAGTAAAAAAGAACATAAAAACATCGTTACATTATTTGAAAGGGGAAAGTACATCGTGTAAAAAAGCAAGGATATTTCTGAGGTGAAAGTAATTTAGGGAAGCAAGCAAGCACAGCTTTAGTACATTGCATTGTTGTCGTTTTCTTTTTTTGTGCCCTGGCATCATCTTGCTTCACTTCTCCTCCTCTCTTATTTTTATGGGAAAAAGCAAGAGGATGTCGTTTAGATATCAAGTAATAACGACAAACATTACAAAAAATGGAAGTGAAGTAAAAGGTTTTACTCTAAAGTTCGAAGTATCAATATCCATGTTACGTTTGAAGAGACTTGTAAAAAAAAGTAGCAAAATTGGTGCTTGGTACTTTTGGAAGATGATTTCTAATCGTTTGAGTAAACAATTTTTTTCTTGAACAAAGCCATAGTCTATAGATGAGGTAGTTGTTATTTTCTACTCCTGTGACGGAATGAGTATTACGCGAAATTTTTATTTTCAATTGGTTGTCACCAGTCTTCTAACAAGGTTTTCGTTTCGAAAAATACTAAACACGGACTAAAAAGCAGAAATTCGTGTTTAAAAAGAATGAAACACTTGTTTCGACAAACAAACCAATCGTTTACGTATTAGGTATGTCATTTGATCAAACTTTAAAGCCCTTTCCAAAGAAGAATTCGAGAGGTATGACAAAATTTCTGTTAAAAATTGTTCCCTGAAAGAGTTAATTTTCTCGTCTATCTGCTTAGAATAATATGCATGTATTTTATGACACGGAACCTTTTGTGAACGGCATATCTTCTCCGGATGAGAATGAAATGAAGATAACGAAGTGAATGTACCTATTTTACCTACATGCATGGCAAAAATAATAGGAACAGTAAAAACAGTTTCTTTTGTAGCGACAGCACACACACGACTTTCCTTTTGTGCGTGGTATGGCTTGGCCCGAGTTGAGATGCATTTGAAAACGTTGTCAGTTCCCTTCTCCTTCCTTTCCATAACGTCAACCACACCGGATGAATACAAATGAGGGAGGCAGACATGCCATGCTCCTGTACTACCACCACCACTACCAACTCCAGTTCCAGCAGTTCTCCTCATTATGCTAACTTTTGCACATACAAAATATGTGTATACCTAGCTTATCTTATTACAATATTATTATTTCCCTTTCCCCAGAATAACTTTTTTCTCTCCAAAACTTTCGAACAAAGCAAAAGGGTGAGATTTTTGCAGGAAAGTTAGTCACAGCTTTAGTTACAGATAATGTTGAAGATTTTCATGCAATATGGCAAGCACACAGCAACACCATCACCATCATCAACCGCGTCATATTTCCTAATTTCCTCCTCTTCTCCGCACGTAAAATATATGTAAGGATCCAATCAGGGATTGCATTGGGCTTTAACGCTGTTAGAATAGGTAAAAACCCCAGTAAATTCTCATCTACATAATCAGACACATACCTAAAATGTAACGGATTTGGTGGTTTGATCAACCTTAATGCATTGTGGGACGAAATCATTGTCGTCCATTCAATTTAAAAAATTCAAAACTCCGTTTGAATCCGAGAAGTCCGTTAAGCCCGGGTTTTTATCATCTCTGGTTCACCATTTTGAAAACAAAAGAGATGAATACGCATCTTATTATATCTTTCCAAATGCGAATAGTGAATAGAGAGAAAGAGACAAGTTTTCTAAAATGAAACATGATTAGGTATCAAGATTCCCATCATAAAAAATTTTTTTGAACGACTGAAGACAAAGCAGACTAGGAAGGTACTCAAGGGACCAACATTAGTTTAGTGTAAGTAGATGGTGTGTGGAGCGCGTGAGGTAGCAGTTTAACAGAGAGACGCAGGAACCAATAGACTTCTCAGAGAAAATCTTTCGAAGAGGAAGAGAGTGTGTTTTCCTTTGGGAGGGAATGGGACGTGAACAATGCAATGTTACTCAACTGTACTCGTTTTTTGTGTAAGCTATAAGCTCAGCATTTGCGTAGGGACAGGGACCATTGTTCAGGCCCAAACCATGCAAGTATAATGAATGAAGGATGGATGATGTGATTTGGGAATACGCTATTTTATGCTTCACTGGTCTGCTATGGTCTAGTCTTCTACTCGTTCCTCCACTCTCGCTCTCGTTTGCAAATAAAGGCAAGGAATAATTAGAAATCCTAGAGAGTGTGGGGCAAAGTGGAGCATGCAGATTATATATAGTGAACGACGCAAATGCAGAAAAATTATTCTAAAATCAAGTCCGCTTGGTTCCAGTAAAAATTTAATCAGGCCATTTCTTTGAATTTATCATAAAAAATTAGTCATATTCTTTGGGTCATGCATTTGGATCGGATCGGAGTAACAAATGACTTTCTGCAATTTCCGTTCCCGCATGTAAATAAAATAGTTTTTTCCCAGAAATGTAAGTAGCGCAGATCAGAGTATAATATATAGCCTTTGGATGAAGGATTTCTCCAGAATCCAGAAAGTAAAAATAAATTTAGAAAGGATATTGGATTTTATATTAATCCGGGTTTGGGTTACACAGATGCCCCTACCCATTTCCGCTGTACTTGTACATCGGAAACTCGTTTTACTACGTACAAAAATGACAGGGGAAGTTTTTTTTTATCAAAGTTAGTATGAATGAATTCTGAGAAGTTGAAATAGAAAAAAAAATGATTATCCATTTCAATTCCAAAAGTAAAGTTGATGTTGATGCATGATCAGTGCTACGCCATAGTCATGTCATGATTAAATATAATATGTGTAAGGATGAATTCTCGGTAAATACGGATATTTTTCAGGAGTAAACTTCAGATTGTTTTTTTTTCTCCTAATCCGCTCTATGGCTCATCCTGCCTCCCGGAGGAACCATTTTTTTAAGTCGTATAGTTTTACAAGGGGTCTATAAGCATGGAACGTGATATCACGTCGGGAAAAGTTTGCTGTCGTTGCTTGCGTCAACGGAAGCTAGGAAAAGCAAAGGCGTACATTTTCCACGGTCCAAGTCCAGTCATAAGCTGAGATCTTGATTTTTATCTGGATCCGGATTTCCAAGAAATTGTCGAGAGATTCGAGAATGGAAATCAATAAAATGGGATTGCAGTTGAATTGAATCATTTTTATATGAAAGCATAAACAAATGGAAACACGTGACCGTTTCTGCTTCATCATTTCAATGGCATTATTTTCTACTGCTCGCATTGTTGTACACAGTCATGAATTTCACTTTAATTGAAAAGCTTTTTATTTAAAAAACTCCCACAGGTTTTTTTTTGGCATCATACGAGATTCATGAGATTTTTTGGTTTGCTCCTTTTGTAAATAAAACATGAGTGGAGTCAATTTACATTACGCGGGAGAGCGTAACGTAAAGGTATGAGCGTACAAAACATGAATAAAAATGGGATAAGGTGTGCATTGAAGTGGGTGCGGTGTGTGTTCGAGTTCATTCATAGGTACTTCATGAATCCTTTATCATTATTTTTAACCAGTCTGTCTGTTTCGCACCGCACCACTTTTCCTAGTGCAAAAAAAAAAACAATCCGTGAAATAAAATGAAAAACTTTTTGAAGTATATGGTGGTGGAAAGGACAAAATGGAGAATCTATTTAGTAAGGAGTAAGTATGTAGTAGGTACTTGATACGATACGACGGAACTCTAAATATTTTACCAAACTTTGGTTTAAATAGGCACTTAATTCACAACAGAAAAACAATGAGCATTTCATCTCTACAGTTTTTTGTGAAGAGCCTAACATCAACCAACTTGCCGGAACGAATGAAGTTGGGAGTGGAGGAAAGTTCTTTGTACGTGGCGTGCCCATGTTGATATGCATTAGTGTAAAAAACCGCAACAAAAACTGACAGAACAAATAAAGCACTTGGTGAAATGCAGGAGACTCGACTTGTGAAAGAACGAGAGAAAGCATTCCAAATAAAAACAGTTTTCCGCTACGATGATAGCAAGCCAGGCGGGTTCATTCTAATTTCCAGTTCTAGCGTTTTTTTTATTCTGATACCTCTCGTAATTATGCTGAAATGGTACGTGAGCGCAATTAAAAATGCAAGCGCTTTGCTTTTTGTTTTTTTGAATTGCATGAGATTCGTTACGTATAAAAAAACAAACGAACACGTTCTGTGAAATGATATTATGATACATGGACTGATACAAAACTTCCAGTTTAATTTATTCTCTTTCCTGGAAGCGTACAACCGTTTTGGAACTTGCTAAACTACAAGTACAAACAACAAAGCGCCATCTAAAATCATAAAACAACTTGAAAGAAAATTCCCTTAATGGCCCCACCATTGTCATTTTCTTTTTCCTCTCTTAAATATACACTCCATAAAAATTGTCATTCTAAATCCATTTGCGCTCATAAAATTGTTTTGAGAATGGAATCAAGTGCTAATTCTGCATGTCTCTTTCAAGTTTTCTTCGTATTCTGTACAGTGTAAATGACCCATTTCCAACTGGGTTAACGTCCTCATATCCTTCAACTTTCAGGAAAATTGTTTCTTTATTGTAAATAACCAATTTCATTTCTTAAGTAATCATTACTTCTTTTTCTAAAAATAGAAAAAGAATAAACCGTATAATTTTGAATTAAAACCTCCCAAGTAAAAGTTTCATTTCTAAACATTTAAAACGACTTTAGTTTTCAATGAATTTAGGAATGTAATTTATTTAGATGGTTTACGGTATGGAGAAGGAGTAGTAGTAAGCACGTCGTATTACATTTACAACAGTGGTAAATGATCTCGAAAGAAAAGTATTTATGTTTACATGCGTAATGTACAAATAGTAGTAATATCCACGCAATTTGAGCCATCTTTGCAGAAAAAAGACGATATCTTGATCAGGAAATATAGCTTTCCCCAGTAATGGCTCTGTTAACTATCTTTTATTTCCCGAGATATTCATCGCAAGTGTTTTTTTTTATTCTATTGTATTGCCATTGCCTAAATGTCAATAAATTTTGCGCGTGCTGCTAGTTTAAGCTTGGCTAAGCTTCCTTCAAGAAAAAAAAATGTGTCCGAGTCCGAGTGAACTAGAGACCAAGGCAGACGACTGTAAAAGTAACGATATCTCATTCTGATTCCTTAAATGTACGCACCACTCAAAAATAGCATCCCTTTATGGAGGGAAGTGAAAGTTTTGGAGGGAGAAAAAGGACGGCATTGCGTAAATTGTATATATTTTGGAGGAAAATGGTGAGACATGTCTAATATAATATAAAAGCTTAAGAAAGGAGAGAGCTTTCTTTCATGTTTTCATTTGGGATTGCTACTTGCTTTCTAACATCTACATCACATCAAGTCTCGCTATTTTTTTTTCCTCCAAAAAGTTGAAGTCTGCTATTACTCCCACGCAACAAGAGTTGTAGGAGTAGCTGTGTAGCTATATAACTTGTGCAAATAAACAAGAAACGGTCGAGTCGGAAGTTTCTCAAAAAAATATATGATTTTCTTGGGACATGGGGAAAGGGGAGGTTAGGAGATTTTCACAAAATGAAATCACTTGATGCTTTGTATTTTTTGCAAAAGGAGGGAATAAAAATGGCAGGCTTTAGGATGATGATGTCTAAGAAATGGCGAGGGAAAAAAAGGAGAGAGGAAGTAAAAACGCATTAAGTTTTTT
>JAHZMX010002355.1:0-11697 GCA_027743895.1 Seira musarum | reverse complement strand
AAAATGAAGTGAGAGATTTGTGGTTGCACGCTGCACCTGAGATCGTGATCATTGCAGTGATTCAAAAAATGACAGAATTGTATTTTAGTTTTTAAAATTTCAAAAATTGCACTTGCCGTTCACTCTGGTTTAAAATAATTTTGCAGTTTACTATCCTCAAAATAGCTTTTTAAGAACTAGATGGGCACAACATGATATAATGTATTCATTAATTGATTCGTTCTTATTATGTAATAATATTAATTTGTACTTTAATGATGATGATGTGCTCATAAATTAAATTGAATGGTATTTGATTGATCGGGTCGTCGGTATTTGTGTCATAAACAGCGTGAATGGAGTTTTGTCCTATATTGTGCCATTATTCACACACGATTGTAACTTGAACTTAATAGTAGTTTTTACTATAGTCTGAGGCTTATTTCTTATTACTATTACCGTTCATTCATACCGATGCACTTTAATGACTTTACGTAATGTCGCCGCAACAAAAGCGGTGTTAACAGCTTGCTCCACAATCTCGCAACACTAAAAGTGCATATAAGCGGTTATTATTTTTAAAAGTCATCAGAGCGTGTAGTGCAGGAGATCAAAGCAAAATGTGTAAATTAATTGTAATGATAGGGGGAATGATTACTTTACTATTATATACGAACCCCACTACCACAATTACTATTACTACTTTACTGCACTGCAATATGCAACGAGCTTATTACACACCTTCATCTAATTGCTTCACTATTATTAGTAGGCAGACATATAGGAATATTTTTTAACTGCCTACAACATCATTTTGTATGCCTTAGTTGAATTTTCGCGTGGAGGATGTTACAAATAAGATTAAGTTAATGCATCATGACAATCGACAATGAAAAGGAATTTCATTTAAAAAGAGGCATTTAATACACCCGGATATGGATATAAAGGATACGAAAAGGTTTTAAGGAAAGTGAGTTGTAAGAAGAGAGAGAAAGAGAATGATTCATGTTTAAAGAGGAATAAGTTAAGGGAAATTTAGAATGGAGGTGACACTCCGTGAGAAGTGCGAAAAAATTCAACCGCATCATCAACATCATTATTATCGTCATCATATCGTGCGTCTCAATTACTGCAAAGAATGAATGAACGATGAATGTTGAGTCGTTGCAAAAATTAACTGATATTTGATATACTTAAAGTGTGCAGTGCAACGTTGGGTAAGATTAAGATTGGATTTATTCCTTGATGTAGGCAATGGTTATGTGATACAAAGTACCTAGCATAACATCATTTTAGGTATGCTTTGAACGTACAAATCTACTAAAAAGGTGTGTATGTCTAGTGGATAGTGGGTTGCGGACTATGCTTAATTTTTATGAAAAATTGCATGCAGAAAGTATGAGTTCATGAAGATTTTTCAATAATTCCTGAAAAATCAGTTGCATTTTATTCATTCCCTTTAAATTGTTCTTCGTTCCTACTTATTAGCGAAAAGTATGTGGATTTTTCCCTTATTTTGTTGCAATAATGTTAGAAGAAAATAGAGGGTACGGACGGGTACGAACTCACATAATTTTGCGTTACTTAAAGGCTTAAAGGGATAATGAAATGCGTGCTTTTGCATATGCACAATGCTAGAATTAGTTACGTAGACAGACATAACAAGAAAAGTCTCTTCTGCTGTTTTTGTCTGCTGATTCCTCCATTCCATCCATCTGTGTGTTTAATGAAATGATTGATGAATTTATTATTTGCGATAACTACTTGTTGCATGCTTTCAAGTTTTAAGCACCACAAAGGAACAGCAGGTACATGCATTTTAATCTATTGAAATTCTATAGATTCTATAGTTTTCTTTGAGAATCCTTTTGCTTGCCCGTCTTGAATGGCATGCAAGTACTCAAATCAAACATAAGAGTAGGTAGGACTACAGTAAGTCACGTCATGATACCATATATTAAGGATGAAGGGAAAGTGAAAAGGTTCGCAGTTCTCAATAAATGTTCAATAGTGCAAGACAGACGGGGTAACTATAACCTAGAGAACTGAAAAATTAATGGAATGATAAGGTACATGGCGCAAGAATCAACCTGCAACAAGCCAAGAAAAAAATCATTTATTCAGTCATTGTCAGCTCAGACCCGTTCAAGTTTCCATTCTTTTCAACTAAAAATGCTGTCAAATGGCTTTTTTTCTATTGACAGTTTTATGCATGATGACTGTGCATGTTTTAGACCGAGACTGAGCTGTAAATTGATTTGCTAACAAAATGTACATGTGAACGGTTAGAAAAGGTTGCGAAAAATTAATAGAATGCTAAATGCTTGCTTAATGACCATACTAAAGCGGGATGGGGGAGTGTTAATCAATCAAGAAAAATGCCATAGAAGGAGTGGAAGGGGAAAAATAAGGCTTAACGAAAGGGAATCTTCTAAATTGTGAATGAGTTTGTATTACTATAATTGATGATTTTGAAATTTCTCAGTGACTTTCTTTAGAGGTGCTCCTACTGAGCGTGTAATAATCATGTTAATGTGGCATTATAATGAATGAGAGGCATGCGCCTTTGAACAGGAAATGAAATAATAATGAGAAAACACAAGCCAGCATGCTGTTTGCCTGATTCACTTTAATTATTAAGAATATCTGCATATGAATCAAAATAAAGTGGATCTTCTCAAATAATACCCGACGGCTATATAGTGCGAATTCAATTTTTTACATTATCGATAAAAATAATGCTGCTTGGACAAAAAAAAGTAGGCAGAGGCCTGCGGTGTAGGGTCATTATAAAATGAAGAAATATCAACTTTGAGATGACATGCTATAAAGCTTATTATATGATTGTGCGCAGCAAACGAAACGATTTTAATAGACTTCACTACTGAGTACTGACGAGAATTAGCGACAAAGTTATAGGCATGCAACTTTTATGATGTTAAATTTTTGTAACCGTGTTTTTCTACGAGGAAATTATTCTCAGTTCTGAGCTGAGCTTACAATACAGAAATTGTTAATGAATTAAGATTACCGATCCATGATGACAACTTGATAACCTAAATTAAAGGTGAAGTAAAATATAAGTTTGCTTACTTGCATGTGTCGTATTGGTTTTAAAATAGTATTGGCTATACCAGTCGACACAATATGCGTTCATTCCAAACTTATATATGTTCTTTGTTCTTCCTGCCTGCCAGTTTTCTTTGCATCCATCATTGTCATCAAAAACTATCAGGCACAAATTAAATATGGCAACGAAAACGCTAAGAAAAAGCCAAACAACTCGTCTACTTTATTACAAGTTCAAGGTAATCTGGTATTGTTGAGCACGATTGGTGATTACTGATTATGTTCGTGTTTGGTACAGCATGGTTGCCTCGATCTATCGTAGCTGTGCTAGGCGCAGATAGAGAAACCATTCTAAAAATAAATCATCTATAAATACCACGTTTTTGGTAAATGTATTACATACTTCAAGCTTTTCACATACGATTTGCAATTTTTAACCCGATATCAATTTAGTAATCTGAGTTTACTATTACAAATTATCTGCAATTAATACATCATACTTCAAGCTTTCCACATACGATTTGCAATTTTTAACCCGATATCAATTTAGTAATCTGAGTTTACTATTACAAATTATCTGCAATTAATACAAAATTTAGATTTTTTACAAGGAAAAATAATTTAAAATATGTTGAATTGAAAAGGTGATGCGATCTATTTTTTTAGCTTCGTCTATTTATGCTCAAGATAAAAGAAATCTTGGAATAAGGAAACAATAAAGATTCAAAATCATGTCTTTTGATATTTACGCACAAGTATTTTAAAAAACTAATTTATGTTCACGAAAATTGCTAATCTTTGTTAAAAATTAGCATGACATTCCACTGCAATACAATACGAGCGATGGTGCTAGGTACAATTGCTTTTTGTTACTTTGTTGGGTTTCTTCTGAAAGTAATATTGTTTTTATCTCCTGATTGTAATTGTTCAAGCAGCGAAAAAAAATTTGTGTATCATATAACGAGTATCAATATTTGCATGAGTCGGCATTAATTTTTAATTCTGCTTTAGTTGAGATTGTCCAAGCATTGCGTTTTTTTCGATCAAGATTGAATAGCGATTGAGCTTGATGGATTGTAATAGTAAACTCTCGTTGAATTTGATTGGCTTGATTTGTAGTTTTATATTAGAAAACTTTTTTGTTCGCAATAATNTATCAATATTTGCATGAGTCGGCATTAATTTTTAATTCTGCTTTAGTTGAGATTGTCCAAGCATTGCGTTTTTTTCGATCAAGATTGAATAGCGATTGAGCTTGATGGATTGTAATAGTAAACTCTCGTTGAATTTGATTGGCTTGATTTGTAGTTTTATATTAGAAAACTTTTTTGTTCGCAATAATAATTGTTATTTGTTATCATCTATTCTTATAAAAAATCATGTAAGTACTTGCCACACCCATCATCATCTTCCAAGCCAATAATTTGTTGCACAAATGAAAAAAAGGTATCCGATACCTTATAAAGCAATTCGATTTGATTTAATCTCATCTTAAATTGGAAACAAAATATAGTAGAGAGTATAGGTAGTTCCTCTAGAATATTAGCTACTTAAGTATGCTTGCAATTTATACATGGCAGAACAGGAAAGAGATTGTTCCTCTTAAAAAGCCAGTTCGGTGGAAAATAAATTTTTCCTTTCTGATATGCCTGAGCAGATTCACCTTGAGAAAGGGCCCGTATGCTAAAAATAGACTCCTATTTTTTTGAAAAAAAAAAGTTTTTCATTCTCAAGGACTCCCTGTGTGACTAGGCATGCACGATCCAGAAGATATTGGAGCAGCGGATAATGTAACGCAAACAAAAAGGCAGCGAACAGATATCAACACCTGTTTTTCTTTCATGATTTCAACAAAAAAAGTAATTCCAGCAGCACTCTGTCTTCATAGTACAACTATTTTATTTTTAAAGCAAAAATGAAAAGGCAACTCAATTAAATAATGTAATCAATAATCAGCCATGTGTACGGTGGCAAAGTTATTGCTCTATTCCTCGTGGGAGTTTTAATGAGGTGTGTGCATTAAACCATGGTAGGAGGTGTAGGTACAATATTACGTTTCACATAATCATCATCTACACTATTATCTTTTTCAAAAGGCAGGGAAATAGACAAACTTTTTTTTCCTGAGAAAGGAATTACGTAGGTGCAGGTGGATAAACTCCACGAAGGAATTTCATTTCATTTTCTAGGAGAGGAAAGGAAGTAACCCACCACCACCAATATTATTCTTTCCATATGGAGGTTTTTACATCTATTTTTGCACAGGCCGACGCCTTTGAAAACGAGATCCATGCCGTAAGGAAGGAATCCTTTCTTACCAGATTGCGTGTGTTGCTTGTTCAGTACAAGTGTTTTACTGCAGATGTTTCATTCCAGAAAGAAAAATATTAAAAAGGGCATATCTGTTGCTTCTAGTTCTTCTCTTATCTTACAAGTACAGTGTTAATGTTTTTCCACTTGCCCTCTTCTCCGTAAAATATCACTACGCTGGGGAGAAAAAAAATTTCTCCACCCGATCATTTTACCCTTTAGTATCGTATTTTGGTACTTACAATACTTTTCATGCACCTATGTATCTATTTCAGTCAAAATGTAGCGAAACAAGTGAAATAGGCTGTTGCGCTAGTACATAATTTTCTCTTAAGTTAATAGTTTTTTATACTAAGAAAGCATCTTTATAGCCTATACTTTGTTATTATTATTCTAAACGAAACATCAGATCCTTCTTTAGTCCCTGGTCGCGAGCGTGAAGCACTATCTATCGCGTAAGTAAAAAAAGATGAAAGAAAAGGCTGGAAAATTTTTGAAGATGACGTCATCTTTTTTATATCAGTTGTATAAAACAGAGTGGGAGGAAACGTGAAGAAGAAAATTGGAAACTGCCATTTACTTCCGCCGTACAAAAATTGTTCTCCATTTTCTTGTTAATACCTACCTATATTGCTATTTTGTGAACCAAAGCATGCATGCACCATTTTGCATGTTGTCTTCCACGCTAAAAAAAAAGATTTGTCCCCACTTGCACTTTACATGCACTCCTCAGTTTGTATGATGACGTTAGAGTAAATTTCTTACGTGGGGTCGAATATCTACTTTTTGCATTAGTCACTATTTTCCCTTTTTCTTGTTTAATTCGGGGTTGATGTTGATGATGATAGCTCTCTTGGCTTGACTAGTGTTTTTTGCCTGCTTCGGAGCAATTTAAAAGATACGCGACTATGCGTTTGTATTTCGTAGAAAAGGGAAACCAGTTAATATACTGAGGTTGGTGTACTGACGAGCATTACTAGTTGAATACAATGACTGAATGTCACCTATTCTTTTTAAATAAAAACACCTTCCTTCCGCATTCATAAGTTTTGCAAGTTTTTTTGTGGATATTTTGAACAAGAAGTGGTTGACTATTGAAAATTGGTGCTATAACCGATAAAGTTGTTAAATTTCATCAATTAAAATACACTATCGTATAAAGATTTAAAGAGATTTTTTATGTTCATTGTAGTATGCGGCAGTTCATATATAACCATAACCCATCATAAAATAAAGCACTTAATTGTTAGTTGTATGGTTTTTGATAATCGCCGTTTTTTAAATCAAGAAGATTATCATTTTGTGCTCTTTATAATTTTCTAACATGTTCTCGCAAAACATTTATAGCCATGACCCATTACATATTTCTTACATCCAGACTTACGTATCGGACAAACTTATACATTATAGTGAGTAAAATGCTATTTGTTTACCATGCTTTAATAATTTTCCTCAAATTTATTCATGATTGCTTAAAAATTTGTTTGTTGTAATCAGACAGTTGCGAATAATTTCTGAAATATTTGCAGAAGGTCTTTTTGTATGGCTTATGAGAATTGGATGATACGTAAACAAGTAAAAGCCTAAAGATCCTATCAATACTCTTTTATAGGTAATTGTAAGTGTGCATGTAAAGTTTATGCAATGCAATGCACAAAGGAAAGCTGAATTTAATTATGTTTCTTCTCGAATGTTTACATCCAGACTTTTAAAACCTAATCCTCGATTGTGGCTTTGGTACCTGACACATTTCAATCTCTCTTTTCCATCATCATAATAACAACACATTCATATAACTACAACTGATTCTTATTCTATGCCTATATGAAAGAGATCCGGGCTTGAAAAGATTACTTCTTTTGCTCTTAAACTAGTGTTAACATTGAAGATGTTCGAGTTTTTTTGTCCGTGGAAAGCACACAATGCGCACATGAACATCTGCGTCTTTGGATGCCCTTGTGTTTGTACTTTTACCTTTTCATCAAGAGAAAAAAACATTTTAAAGTGGTATTTCGTAAATGAAATGAGGGTGACGATCACAACGATGATATGACGATCATTATTGGAATGGAATGATTTTTTGGGAGTGTGAGCATATCCGCTATTAGTTTGAAAGCTGCGGTTGAATTTTCTGTGTTATGATAATAATTATAATTATGATCATGCCATTTCGTTGACTTTAGCTCTGCCGTGCCAAAGTCACACGAAAAAAAAATACAAGGGCTTAACGCTCAGTCATTGATATCTCCCTCTAACCTTATCATCATTATCCTGGTTCTTCGGAATATGCCATGCTTATTGCTCACACATGTAATATGTTTCAGCTGAGATGGGAGTCATCATATAATAGAGTACATATAAAAAAGCTGCTGCCAAACTCAAATAAAGACGTAGTTTGGGTTTGAGTTAATAACGCTTGTGTATGAATAGTAAACAGCGTATGAATATTTATTGTTTGCATGGCCAGCGCATAGCGATGGAATAAAAAGAACAATATATCTATCTCTTACCTAAGTTCTCAGAAAGTCAAATTATGAACCTATGGAAGGAGCAGATAGATACGTACTCAAATGACTTTGGCACATCGGTCATTCGTAGGTGAACCCAAACTGTGATAGAATGTTCATATGAAAATATAAAGTGAGAGAGTCTCATAAGCTCTCAACTTGAAACCTGATTTAGTTCTTAATACCTCCAGGGGAGTGGAAAATATCTGTTCTAATATATCTGGTGAGCAAAACATAAATATTATACATACACACAGCAAATACATAGTAATGCAAGCAAAAGTTTGTTGGTTTCTCATGTTCTCCTTATCTCTTATGCATCATTTTTTTCTTTATTGTTATAATATTAATGATTATAACGCTCTCTCAGCTTACCATTTTTCAGATTACAAATATAATGATGCCGATGATGATGCACTATGGAAAAAATTGTATGTAGGTATGCATGTGTTCATGTGGAAATTTACAGCTGTGGAGAGAGAAAAAAAATTGCTTATATGAATGTATGCATGAATGTTTGCCAACTTCTTACATTCCCTATTTATTTGAGTGAGGTACATGTGTACCTATCATAAATCTGTTCACGTACGTTCAGAATATAATTAGTTTGTAGGCAACGTACCAATACCCAACGAGTAAATACTTATGTATAGATAGATGTGTTTCGAGAAGACAAAAAATGATTGCATGCATGTTGCATGTATTTTTTAAAAGCCACACAGTTATTATCTCTCATGTATAAAGAATCCGTTAAGGGGCTTTGCTTTTAAATGGAAGAAAACTATGGGTTAAATGAATGATTCAACTGACATAACTCGTTTTGCTAGTTTTCACATGGGATAAGAGTACTCGCAAATGTATTTGAGGAGGTGGTGGTGGATGGGAACATGACTGGTTTTGCCGGCTGGTGATTTTGGTGGCTGTCGATCTGGTATATAAGAGCTGAGAAATCTCTCAGTCTTCGCCGTGGTGCGGGCCTGAGTTGAATTTTGTTAAGAGTTCAATTCAAAAATCCCAAAATCCACTGGCCTTGCCAGGAAGAGGACCAAGAACCCGAGAGAACCAAAACCAAGAGTGGCAACAATAACAGGCAACTCTGGCGCTAGTAGAAAAACCTCTAATTTTTTTCTTTTACCTCGGATCTCTTTTGAGCCATTTCTACTGCTCTTAGTAGTAGTAGTAGCTCGCAAATATCACTTACCTTATACATCCACTTGCACATTAATCTCAAGTGGATTTCCTCTCAAAGCTTAACCTTTACCTTAAAATAACACGCTACATGTTATTGTTGTCGACTCTTAGGGCCATTGGTTTATTTGAGTAAAAAAATCATAAATTAAGGAATTCTGCCTGTTTTTGCAAAAGAGTATTTTGACTCCTATTCCTCTTTCCATTATTGACTCAGCCATTTTTATCTTTACAATATGCGTGCTTGCTTTGCTATCGCTAGTTTTCTGGTGAAAGGCATTTTCACCTGAAACTGCTGCCGCTTGCTTTTCAAAGCTTCCTATTTCCCCTTTAAAACTCTTCAGAAAAGAGGAAGTTGATTATCTACCCATCACTCCTGCTCTTACGCTCGCGCTTTTGCTTTCTTTGAAATATCAATGAACTTGAAATAAAACGTTTTAAACTTTGATAACATAGGCTATTTGCCTTTGCTTGTTTCCTATCATACTCCATACGTTCAGACAAGACCACACACGTGCCTATGGGTGAACCACCTATGGATTTTAAAAGTTCACAGGATAAGCAGGTGCTACCTGAAGGCTGCTTCTTGATTAAGCACCATTTTGGGGGTATTGTCAGACTTTAGATACAAAGTAAAGAATGTGATAGGGGTATCTACACTATAGAAGTATGTATATGTATAAGGTACAAACGCAACAAGTTAAAAAGCCATCATTGTCGTAACACACTTACCTAATTCAGTTTGTAGTTCAGTCAGGTGGAGAATTTCTTTGAAAAGAATGGTAATCAAAATCAAACGAAGTCGCAGTTGCAACAATTATTTAGGAGCTCGTAAAAAATCTGCAACGTCAGGTGATAAATGCGCTTCTTTTCGTGCATAGAGAATTTCGTGTGGTTATTATATCTTTGTTGGCGACGACGATGATGGCGGCGGTGTTGGAGGAGATACAATATTGTGCCATGATGTCTATTTATTTATGGTATCGTATTGTTTGTAATTCACCAAAAGGAAAACGCAAGAACTCATTCATTTTATTTTCCTTTGTTATTTTATTCCCTTATGTCTGTCTCCGTTCTACAAATAGAAAGGGAACTCTTTTTCCTAAAGTATGCATTACAAAAAACGTTTTTTAAAAAGTAATTGCAGCTTTTCGTTTATTATTTTGCCTGTAATGCATTGTCGATACTTCGTTTCAAGTATCATTTTCTTCTCTTAGGAAAAACGTACGTGTGCATTTTAAAACGAGCGTCAAGCTTTTTTGGGTCAAGCTATTTTTGGAAGGGCTCTCTCATGATGCGACCGTTACTCATTCTCTGCCTGCATGCAAAACTCAAAAGTATTGAATAGTACCATTGCTTATACAAAAACAAGAATTAAATTTTACACGGACGTTTGATACTCTCATTTTAGCAGTAGTATTAAAACAATTTCATCGAACTTACCTAGGTATATACTTGTGCGATCTCGATAATGATGCTTGAGATTTTTGTCGCGAGACAAATGAAAATCATTGCATTTCCTGAAATAATATTCGCATTACCTTCCTCCATTATACTTTTCAGTCGATGTTAGTTCATTTGTGGTCCAAATATTCGCTTTTGAATTTTTTCTCTCGAGTATATGGTTTTCATTGAATTGCTTACTTCTTAATAGTGAATGTCTCTTTCTAAATCAGTTTGTCTATTTACTCGTCGAGAAGATTACACAATAAATGCTTTCTGGTTTAATATGATTATTTTCATGTGTTTTGCCAAAAAAGCTGCTTCGCATAAGAGCAAAACAATAACCATGGCCAAGTAGCGTAATAAGAAGTGCTTCGTCTATATTATTTTATGTTTGTCGAAAAGTGGATAAGCTTGTGTAGCTTTAATTTCTACGTGAGTTGAGTAGCGTACACACTGCACACATCAGAGAGATCCTTCTAGCTTTGTGGAATAAGATGGATAAAATGAAGAGATATATAGAATTCAAGTGTTGTTTTTTTTGCCTGTTCATTTCATTTCAAGTGGATTGGATGGATGTAGGAAAATGTAGCGAAAAAAGGAATGCTAGAATAATATCGCAGGGATGAACTATCATTGGGGGATTTTTTTATTCGCAACAGTCGATTCGAACTACCTCCTTTATAATATAATATCCATTAACTAACAGGTTTCTGAAGCATTCAATGCTAAAGAACGTGTCGATTGGTTGGTTCGACTCGCTTATTCTGATGACGTACGAATCTCTGTGGGTGTTTTTATGCTGAGGTGGATAGCTAATGGGGGCAAATCATGTGTCAAATGTACTTGAAAAATAGTAATAAGCAAGTCAGGATTTGATTCGTTGTGACTAAATTTTGGATATTTCACTTAAACAAAGAAAAATGAAATAATTGAGAGTAGTGATACATGAGCAATCATGATTATAAAGTTAGGCAAGATTTCTTATCACGTTCCATTTTCCACTTGACCGTAGGCTACCATTAATGCCATTATTACGGATTAATATGTAATTTAATCATGTATGAATGAAAAACAAAAAAGACTTTTATGCTGCTGCACACAACAGGAAGTAGCTTGGACTTCAAGTTGAGCTCCGTAAGACAACTACATCACGGAGGCAGTTCCGGCTTTTGAGGAATTTATTTCAAAGAATTTTTGT
>JAHZMX010002354.1:0-15150 GCA_027743895.1 Seira musarum | reverse complement strand
ATTCGGTGTAATCGAACCATCGACGAGCACGACTATAGCATTCTGCAGGCTCACGCCCCTCACGCTGGACAAGGCAGAATTCAGAAAATATGAATCAAAATATATTGTATATACATTTGTATTATGAAATTCGAATGAACAATTCTATACCTGGATGACAATCAGATAAAGTCTCAATGCATGAACCGACTGGATAATGTTGGCTGCCACCAGGAACACCAATGCCAGTTTCAAATCCACTAAAATATTAAGAAAGATTGATTGTCATTTAAATATTTCCGATTTATATGAGACTTTATAATTGATTAAACTTACATTGTTCTCTTCGAGTCCTTGCAAATTCAATGAATGTTGGCTCTTGATGAGGGAAGCACAATTTATAAATGTACATCATTGCCAACATTAGCCCAAGACACATGTCAATCACCGCAATTTTCCTTACAGTCTTCACTCTTCTCCAGGGTTGGCCCTGCCACTCAATTTCTATGCGAATCCTCATCTTTTTCAATTTTCTCAGGTTTTTTCTCAGGTGTCAAGAAATAATTGTTTAAAAAAAACTCTTTTTAAAAAAATCTCTATTATTGCCTTGTGCTTTCACCCTTTGTAAATGCACAAATGGGAGTTGGGATGCACACTGTGAAAGCTGAGGTCACTGATCTCCTTTCAATAATGAATATGAACACCTATGATTTTTGTTATGGTGGTTTATGGGTCTATGATGATGGAAGAAGGAAACGGAGACAACTTAAGACGTAGCAGAGAGAGGAAACTCCGGTGTTTATCTTTGCCTTTTTAGACTCGTACAAAAAGTTGTCTGCAGCTTTCGCATACCTATATTTACCAACAAAATGCGCAATTCGCTTGGTGCCTCTATGTCGTGTCGGTCGTTCCGTCCGAAGAACGAAAAGACCTCTCCATTTCCATAAAAAAAACCTTGTTTTCCATTTCTTATAGTAAAGGAATGAAACCGGCTCTTTCTTTCTTCATGCAGGATTGGGAGCATTATTATGACTTTATGACTATGACTTTATGAAAGAGTTTTACTTCGCATAATAATCTTATAAATATATTGCAGGAGGAGGAACGGTAAAAAAAGTAAGAAATACATATTTCCTAAGAAGAGATCGGTCCGTGGTTGGTAGTTTTTGTGGAAGAGTGGTGGTGCAGAGGAACAATGCCAATTCCAGGCCACAAGATTTGACTCTCATCATCATGCAAATAAAATGCATGCCACAGGAAGATTTTCATTTTTAAACCGTCCACAGTGCATAGTAATACACACTTGGTTTAGTAAGTCGCAAAAAACTTCGAGAAAACAAAGTCTTTTTTTGTGAGCTGAAAAACGAATAAGGAATTTTGTTTCTGCATCTACAATGGAACTTGATGTTGTGTAAGGAAGAATTTAATAGAACGAAAACTTATGCTCATGAGGTTTTTTTATTCATAATTCCGAAGGGAAAAGTCAGGCATTTCATTTCTTTGAGGGAATCAAACGGTTAATAAAACTGATACAAAAAATAAGTAAATTAAAAGATGTATACTTATATGGTTAAAAAGTTCCAGTTTCTTTAGGTTGAAAGCATTTTTAATGCTTGCTAAACTGAGTCGTTGAATGTCGTAATGTTATTTTATCTCAATGTCATGATGTCGTAAAGCATAAAAGTGTCCACCTCTCTGGCTACTAATTAATTATTTTTGCAATTCATACTTTCTCATTCATTATCAAAATGTTCAACTATCACAATATCACATCAAGATCAGAGGCTAGGTATTTACCTACAAAACCTTTTCATGGCATACATAAAAATGTTCACCTATCTTATGACT
Organism: Seira musarum; assembly: GCA_027743895.1. Classification (NCBI taxonomy): domain Eukaryota; kingdom Metazoa; phylum Arthropoda; class Collembola; order Entomobryomorpha; family Entomobryidae; genus Seira; species Seira musarum. The sequence goes on along the minus strand of JAHZMX010002354.1, from coordinate 13,323 downwards.
TAATGGACATGATCAACGATCACACAGAAAATATTTCATTTCAAAAGCAAGATGCTCAACTCCAGCAGAGTCAGCAAAACTTGTATTTTTTTCGCTTGAAACCTTTCAATAAAGTTGAGCGTTACCTACTGTGCTCCATCGTTCTGTTCATATAAATGTACCCATGAAAATGAAATATGTAGGTTTCTGTGTTTCATAGTTTCANCAAAACCTTTTCATGGCATACATAAAAATGTTCACCTATCTTATGACTTACTGGTGATGATGATCAACGATCACACAGAAAATATTTCATTTCAAAGGCAAGATGCTCAACTCCAGCAGAGTCAGCAAAACTTGTATTTTTTCGCTTGAAACCTTTCAATAAAGTTGAGCGTTACCTACTGTGCTCCATCGTTCTGTTCATATAAATGTACCCATGAAAATGAAATATGTAGGTTTCTGTGTTTCATTATAACGAGTTTTATGAAGGTTTTCCTTTCTTTCTTTGACTCAATCGCTAGCAACAGTGAAATAATACCCTCCAAAATTGGGTAAAAATGGATTTTTAAGGCACGCAGCGCAATCGCAAATCCATAAGCTCTTGCTCCCCTTTTTCCTGTATACATTATGCATTTAATGTTTCAGTTAGGTACATTATATTAGTCATCTTCCATCATTCAACATGCATCCCTCTCCGTTTACTTTTATGTCCTTAATCCCACAAAGGAGTTTGTTCGTACCTCTTACAAAAGACGACCCTTTTTTTCCTTTACAGTTTTATGCTTCAACTCCCTTTCTTCCGATTCCAATTCAGCCAGCCCGAAAAAAACGAAGCCAACAAATNGAAGGTTTTCCTTTCTTTCTTTGACTCAATCGCTAGCAACAGTGAAATAATACCCTCCAAAATTGGGTAAAAATGGATTTTTAAGGCACGCAGCGCAATCGCAAATCCATAAGCTCTTGCTCCCCTTTTTCCTGTTTTCGTTATATACATTATGCATTTAATGTTTCAGTTAGGTACATTATATTAGTCATCTTCCATCATTCAACATACATCCCTCTCCGCTTACTTTTATGTCCTTAATCCCACAAAAAGGAGTTTGTTCGTACCTCTTACAAAAGACGACCCTTTTTTTTCCTTTACAGTTTTATGCTTCAACTCCCTTTCTTCCGATTCCAATTCAGCCAGCCCGAAAAAAACGAAGCCAACAAATCCAACCAACTCTAAGCAAACACATAAAGCCTTACAAAAAAAAAATTTAGATATCCTTACTTATTCGTGGACGTGGTCATAGTCAAAAACTGGATTTTTACATGGAGGAGCTGCTTGAAACAGATATCACACGTATGTACCTAAAAAGCGCAGCGCTTGTCCTTTTTTTCTTGCATGTGATGTGAAACAGCCTAAAAGTTTGCGTTTGGATGGGATGGGATCATCATTATTATCACCATCACCCTCATCCTAAAAATCCCAAGTTGAAGCAGTGGTCTTTTGGTCTCTTCTTTTGGCAGCATCTGCAGTTTGCTTGCAGTATAAGGCATTGAGGCTAGCAGCCTGCCAGGCCAGACTAGACCTTTTTTCACTCCATTCCATGATGATGATGATAATAATGGAACAGGACGATGGTGATGATGATTTTTTCGTATCGTCTCATCATTTCAATGAACATTTTGTAGATTCATTCCCTCCAATGTACAAAATGCATTGGATGGAAGAAGATTAGATAAAAATCATATTCTGCCAGTGTTTTTATTACTTGCGCTGCTGCAGCTAGTCAGCAACACTCGACTCAGACTCAACTACTACGAAACGATCAGCTCTTTCGCTTTTTTTACTTACTTCGCACTCCAGTAAAATTTATAAATGTATGTATTTTTCCTAGAAACAGTAGTTGTGATGTGATCCATTCCACAACATCCACCACCATACCGACGACGACGACGACAAGCAAAAGCTTCGAGCTCTCCCCCTCCTTGAACCCTCCCCATTTTTTCGACGTCATCTTTTCAGCACAATAAGATCAAGAGTGTATCAAGACAAGCATTGGGTGCATGGATGGATGATGGAACAAACTAAACCGCACAAAATTTTTTTTCTCTGAGAGCATAGGAAAAATCTCACCGAACAAAAGAGGAAAAAACGTCCTTGCTTTACACTATTCACTCCGCTTACTCGCTCCGTCCGTGTTTCACCACCTACTCAAGAGCGACGGACAGACCACGACGACACGCCAAGCGCGTCGCCATTTTTTCACTTGAAGCCAAGACACACTCCTCCAAACAAAATATTGGAATGATAAAATTTTTTTCGCTTATGTATACATTCGAAAAACTCGTTGCTACAATTAATTAAAAAAATAAAGTGTGTGAATGTGCGCAAGTGCCGTGTGTACAATTACTGAATTACTCAAGTTGTGTGGAAGGTAATAAAAAATCCATATTTTATTTTTCCAGCGGGAATTTGTACTAAATCGTTAAAAAATCGTATTTGTGTTCATTTCCTTTCTGATATAGATACTCATCGTTCTTAGTGTTGTCCGGTGGCCCAGCGGTGTTTCCTCCAGTAAAGCTGGCTTAGCTTCTGCAAATTCTTCTTCGCGACGGTCATCAATAACTGGTGAACCATGGCAGCCGCCCATCAGCAGTTTTCTTTGAAGTGGAATAACTACTCACATCACATTGTCACCGCTTTGGAGGAACTACGCGTTGATGATGAGCTTACTGATGTTACTCTGAGCTGTGACGGCCAGAGAATCAAGGCTCACAAAGTTTTGCTGTCTGCTTGTTCTGTCTTTTTCAAAGAAACGTTCAAGGTGCGAGATTTTTTCTATGTTAATATGTAGTTGAATTAAATGATGTGAATTATTTTCTCAAGTTTTTACTGGTTGTTTTTGTACATATTTTTTAAATTAATTCTTGATTTTTTTACTGACAACGCTAGCGAAAGGGAGGAAAATGTTGTTCCCACCAAGGTACGTACACAATATTTTAGTACTCTATGCATTTTTTTTTAAAAAGTTCCTTTATATTGTACGGCTTCTGTGAAACCGGTTTATATGTAATGTGATATTTTTTTGTTCAGAAACGGACGCAAACATTCCCATCTCAGGCTTCCAATACATCTTTAGATTCCATCCGACAGGATGCTGATGCCAGGTAAGTAGCAATTTGAAGTAACTCAAGTCGATTTTTTTATTCCTGGTATATTTTTTATTGATTAAAAAATATACCATTTTAATGTCACAGGCCTCCTACGCCAAAACGGAAACGCGTCATCGGCGGCACCAGTGGTACCTTTGCTTCCTCCTCCGCTCAAAACTCAGAGTTGCCTGGGACATCTGTGATATCTTCAAGTGGAAACGGAACTAATGGGAGTAACAGCAACCCCCCTCCGCCTCCATTAATTGCTCACAATTCCGAAAACTCTGGAGACGGTCTTCCATTAGTGAAATTTGAGGAGCAGGATGGAGAGGAGGAATATGACAGGAACGAAGAAAATTCCAACTCTTTCCACGACGAGAAGGACGGCCAGGGGGGTGAAACTAGTTCGTTAGGTATGTTAATCTTGTTGCAATAACTACAACTCGTAGTTAGTTTATTTTTTTATATTCCTTTTATTTTTGTACACTCTTTCTTTAGAGGAGCACATTTTTGTTTTAGTTACGCAATTTTATTTAGGCAACAATGCAATGCAATCAAGGCACAAACTTACAAAAGATAGGTTGTTGCAGGCAGTTGACTCTGTTAGTGCAGTAGAGGTCGTAGGCGTTTACTCGATATAGCATTATCTTTACTGAAGGTTGTTCATTTTTTGGTTGGTCTAGGAGTATTTCTCATCTTCTAGTCTCTTTTTCACAAAATGGCATCCTAACTTTATTGGACTTTGGAACTTTGTGTTTTATTAGTGCCTCCTTCTCGAAGCATTTTTTTTTGTTAAAATTGCATGCAAAAATGGAATTTTCTTTAAAAATTTGTTGGCCAAAAAAGTATTGGAGTTAGTAACTCACGAGTTTCCTCTTTGACTGTAAGGATCCCACATTCGCACGACTTCTGCTAGCGGAGCAGGGGAGAGACGTCCACGCTACATGCAGCCTTCTAATGATCTGTTGGTGACAGGAGTAGTGGACGCGACGAATGGTCAGTATAGCAAATCAATTCATCTAAACTGTCCTTTTCTTCCTTTAACTTTTGCCGATTTTTTAGTTGTTTTCTTGAAACTCACTTTTTTGTAACTTCAATAACCATCTCTTGCCTCACTTTTCCTGCTAAAAAATTCATGTTTCCAACTTTTCTTCGTCGGAATTTTTGTCGCTTTCTATTTCCAAATTGCACAAATATTGCATAAATCCTCGCTCGCAACAGAAGTCGTCTGTGAAAGTGGAGGGGAGGAGCTGCTTTTTCACAAAGCTGTAAAGTTCCGTAAACTCCAAAATGGCATCAAGAAATTAAAAACTCATAGGTTTTTATTGTTAAAAGGGTTTCGTAATCTAGTTCCATCCTGCAGTGGTCGTTGGTCATCATCATCCATACATGATTACTTTGATTCGATTACACTGGCATACTTGCACATGACATTCGGCATTCATCATCCACCCTCTTCATTCCTTGGTACATATTTGGTCTTTGGTGCTCCATTAATACGTTTCATCAATCATCCAATCCCAAGTCCTTGTACGTCCATTTATATCATAAAAGAAATGGAAGTTGTTTGTTCGAGTAGGATTCTCTTGTACAAAGTATGTAGTTGAGTTTAGAACTTCTAAATTAGCAATTGGAAATGAAGTATGTTGGCTCCTCCTTTTAAAAAAAATATAGGGAAAAACTGACGAGAGGTTTTTGATTTTTTTGATTAGGAGAGGCAACCTGGACTTCGACCCAGAGGGGAAAGCCTGTAATGATAAGATCATAAAATATCAACTAAAGATACACATTCGGATTTAGTTGTGAAAGGATCGATTTAATAGTTATTTTTACTAAATTGGCAATTGCAGATGCTGGTATTGGGGGGAAACACATTTACATTCAATAGAGGCATGGGTCAGGCACAATACTGGCGTTGTACAAGGAAGGGTTGTAGATCTTGGGTGATTCGTCGCGGCATGACCCTCTCCCTAACTCGTGGCCACAATCATTGAATCTTCTTAACCTCATATTAATTTTATATACCTAAAACCATAGATAGATAAAACTTGCTTGTCATATATACACATCAATGATATGTCTTCGCATTTTTACCATTCCACCTTAACCTGATCACCACCGCCACTTCCGTCTCTTTTTTTATAATGTGAAACAATCAAAAAACTCATTCCACGTAAATAGTATTTAGATTTATATTGTAGCAATGTTGCATTTCTTTATGTACAAATCTCAGTGAAGATGAAGAATAATTAATAAGACTGTATTTTTCTACATGTTTTGTATTAGTCTATCTGTAGGGATATAAAAACTCATGCATAGAACAAGCTCACAGGTATATAGAGGAGCATTAAAAATCGTGTTTTTTTTAAATAAAAAATCGGTCTTGAAGATAAGGAAAGAGTGTATAGAGTAAGGCAAAGGCATAACTTCAAATATTTTTTGTGTTTGATTTGACTAAAATTGGTCCTGGCTTACAGCGGCAATTTGGGCGCGGAATACGGGTTTACTTGGAGTTGGCGCAGGTGCTTATGATGATCAGGAGGAGGATGGGGTTGAGATTGACACATCCTCCTTTCCCTTTGCCATGCTGATGATGAATAACAACGGCAGTGGGTTAGACTCCGGGGAAGATGTGAAGTTATGGAAGGCTTCTCCTTCAGCCTCCTCCTCCTCCTCCCAAAATCAGCAAGGCTACGTTTGCCCCATTTGTGGACATGTGAGCAGGTCCGCAGGTGGAAGGTCAAATCACATGCAAACTCACAGAGATCCTAAAATATGCCCCATATGCCATCAAACATTCCTTCGCCGTGATAATCTTAATCGACATATTAGGGAAAAGCATCAGGGTATTAAGAGGAGACCGTACAATACCGAGTTGAATTTGAGCTTGAACGAGAGCGTTGTTTCTCCCAAGAATTTGAGCATCAACGAGAGCGTTGTAATGCCCAAGAAAGAAAAAATTTGAAACTTTACTGGAGACTTTCCGATAGATTAATATGGATAATAATAATACTTCGAGACGAAAAAATTTATAAGACGTGATTCAGTACAATTTTTACTTCTTCCATGGGTCTTTTTGATTTTATTGTTTTCCTTTCTTGTTTGAACTTTTTTTGTGTTAAGTTGTCTTTCACAGAAAATTAGATACAATATTTTTTCTGAACGAAAGAGGGAATGACATAATACCTAATTTACCTAAACTTTACAAACTTGTTTGATTTTTTTTCTTTCATTTTGTTTTTGTTCATTATATTATAATAGAGTTTAGGTATATTTTTTTGTTTTCGACCTTGGTAGTGTAGTGGCAGTGCCTTATTGATTTCTTTGGTCGCAAATAGCAAATGATTATATATATGAATTTATTATGCCTATGTCGTAAGCCATATAGTATGTTGTTGACACGCTTATCGATCATTTTAGTTGTACAAAAAAATTAACTTCTATGCACCTATGTACTAGTTCAATAGACTTATTTTAAATTTATTTTTTGGTTTGAAAATAAATCTTTCATTTTGTCACTTATAATTTCTAAGTCTTGCTGTATTGACTATCCTTCTAACAATTTTTATTTTGTACATTATTATTAACCATTGACAAAACCCAATTAAGACTGATTCCATCGTTCCACAAAACTTTTGTAAAATGACTGGACTTGGGAGGATGGTTTTTGATCAAATTGATGGAGAAAAAAAACTTTTTTGAGGTCATTATTTCGTGGCAGTTCAAGAGATTCAAAAATAGTTATAATGGGAGAGAGGACAGGAAGAAATCAAAGAAAGGATGCATTAAAGCATATATATTTTGCAGCACACTTTGGCATCAATGAACAATTTCTAGTAACGCTTCATATCGCCGAACTTGATTCGTGCTCTGAGAAGTGGCTGTTCTTTTGCACATTGTAGATGGAAAATCTCACACTGATGGAAGAGGAGGAGATGGTGGAGGTAGTGATGCTCGGGATGATGAGGATGATGTTGAGGAACACCAGATGATTAACTTTGTTCGCACGAAACTTGGTGCATCATCCGCTGATTCTGCTTCATCGTCTGTAAACCCTCACCTTCCTGAAAATTCTCCCCAATCCATCGTCCCAATAACGCTTGGTAGCGAAGATGAAGACTCTGGCTTTGATTTGCTTCGTCCTCTGGATCCCGATCAATTTCAGCTACATCCACAAATTTTCCAACCTATCCAAAATCAGTCAAATTCGCAGCAACGAATTGATTCGCCCTCACCATCCTCCTCCTCCAGGAGAATAAGTTTTGAAGGGAGAAATAATCGCGGAGAAGGTGGTGTTGGAGAGATGATTGGTGGAATCCAAATTCTTCCTTCACCTTCCATTTCCATCAAAAGGGATAGTACAAGGGTAGCTGGTTCCATTTACATTGACCCACTATTTGAAGGATCGGGATCCTCTACGTCGTACCCTGGGAGTCGTGCTTCTTCTGCGGGAAGTTCTGGGGCTGTGGGTGCAGATCCCAATGCCAGTAATAGTGGCATTAACTCCATTGGGAATGAGGAGCATCGGTGTGATATATGCAATAAGACTTTTACCCTCCGTACAAATCTCACCGCACACAAACGCCTCCACTATGGCCAAACTAACTGTCCTTATTGTAGCAAAGTACTTAGTACGGTCGGGAATTTGCGAATGCATATCATAAATGTTCATAACGGGGATGCATTATGTCCACCTAGGCGTTCTTACATGAAGAAACAGTTCCTCTAGGTTAATCCAGTATCTTTTGAGCCAAAGTTGTTTCATATTATTATTATTTATAAGGTAGGGCAGGGCAGAGCATATATAGTATTCAGGAATTTGGTATATTTGTCCTCAGAATGAAAGCACTTATTTTCTTATTAAAAAAAGAACAAGTTAAACCTCAAGTTTCAAGACCGTGACCGACCACTTTTTTCTACATGTGCATATTACAGAGAGGGACAAGAAAGAGGATACAAAAGAGTCAAAGGCTACTCAGGAAATGGATATGCCTGATGATACTTGCGAGGAAGAGGAGCATGAAGTGGAAATGGGAATATTAGGTTCTTCATCCCAAGTCAAAGTAATTGAGAGTCTCGTCCCACAAATAAAACTACCCCAATCTGGAAGAAAACTTGGGAATGAAATTGAAGTGATCAGGATTGATGAGGACGAGGAAGAACTGCGGGTTTTCCTTGAGGGGGAAAATGAAACTATGGAAGGACAGGATGAGATCATGATCATCAATGATAATGATGTTTTGAGTATTGAGTCAAATGCTACCCCACCCGAACTTCACCCTGCCTTACTCCAACAGCACACTTTTCCTAGACGAAGAACTGCGTGTAAGAGAACCTCTGGCGTGACACACAATAGTGGCGGGTGTCCAGTTGAGGTGCAAACTGGTCCACGAAAGCCAAACATTTTAAAGAGACGATCAGTACCCACCACCACTAGTGTGCCAGTAGTTACATTAAAGCAGCAAACATCTTCTCACGTGGCTCCGGATTTTTTAATTCTTCAAGAACTTGCCGAACCTATGTTAGGGGGTGGTGAATCTTCTGGGGAGTCAAGTTCTTCAAAATGCTTACAACCTCCTATTAGAAGAGGTCCAGAGTCATGGGTCTGTGCATATTGTGACAGGTCGTACAAATTAAAAGCTAGTTGTGAGTCTCATATAAAAATTCACGAAGGCAATGAAAATACTTGTCACATTTGTGGTCAGGTCGTTTCCAGACAAAGGGACTTGAAAAGGCACATCACCAACGTTCATAGGCACCTTAATTTTACAGACTAAAAGTAGCTAATTGTGCGCACTACTTACAAATCTCAAAATCATGAAGCATACATAGATATTAGAGAAAATTGTGACTTGTTAAGTTCAACCCGTTAAAAAGGTTAAGGATCTCTTTTACTCAATTTGAGGACATTACACCAATTGTCAATTTTTATAGCTGTAGTTTTCTCTGTGGAAGTTAATTTAATTTAGAGTACTTAATCATGCGTTATCTGTTATTACAAACATGAAATTATTTTGATAAGATGACCAATAATAACAAATCTCCGAGATTTTCAAATGTTCTTGGTTGTTGAATAATTTTAAAGATAAGTAATAAACCAAAAGTTTAAAAAACTGACATTGGATGGAGCACGTGTTGAGTTTTTGCATTTTCCAAAATTCATAACATATAATCATCGTTTGTTCTTTTTATCTTATATCCATTCTGATACTTTTTATAAACTTTCTGTATCGGCAAAAAACGGTCTTTTAACTAATGGTATAAGCTTCATCATCTACATGAATCTTCTTTTTTTCCTTTTTTTTAGCACATAGCAGAATTAACGGTTCGTCCCGTGATCTCAGTTACGAAGTAGGATACGCCTATCAGAATGGAACAGGAACTGCCATCAATGGTCACATTGCTTCTAACAACAGCAAACTGCGAAGTAGGTTGAGTTCAAGATCACTAAGCTCATCCGGTGGAGGGGTCCTCCAACAAGACGACAGAGTAATTAAATACGCCCCCATGCAAAATCACAGCAATAATAATGGCCATCATCACGACTCTAGAAGCAATAGTTCCCATGAAGGCAGCGGCGAATCTCAGTATAGACTAGAGGAAGGGTCGGAATCTCCACCGCCTACTGATGATGACGAAGAGTACCTTCTCAATCAACAACAGCAAATTCACCTACGCCGGTCTTCCAGCACAGCAACCAACGGTTTTCAGAAGAGTCGCCCTTTACCCCAATTAATAAAGGGTAACGGCATTTTGCCTCCAGGCAATGTTCAGTATCAACAAGTAAATCTTCGTAATACTACAAACGGCCTAGTTAGAGCTAGTAGTAACAATGGAAGAGGTAATAATGGGTCAGTTGAAGACTTATCCGTGTCTAGTCCGGCCCAAGGGCATGACATTTCCACACCTAATTTCTCCCTCACCCAACAACTCCTCCAGCAAAACGTTCTTTGCTTGATAAGTAACAATCCCACGGAGGTTATAAAAAGCAACGCAAACTCTGCGTCTAGAGTAAGTGCAATTACATCCGCCTCCAGCCAATCCAATCCCAACTGCATGACCTCTGTCAAATTCGGGAGAACAATCCCTCATAATTGCGCCATATGAGTGTGACGTTTGCCATAAGCGCTACGTCCACCACCGGTCTCTTAATGATCACAAAAAATCGCACACGGGTGCCACAAGGTAATTCGAATAAGCTTGACCACCTTCTGTTAAATTCTATATAGAAACTCAGGAAATTGTGATTACAATAAATCTAATTGAACTTTGCAGGTGTCCAGTATGCAACAAGTCTTTCTCAAAGGTGGCGAATATGAGGGCACACTATGCCGCCCAGCACGGCAACGGAATCCAGAATCTTGCAGGGAATGGGAATGGTAATAATAACGGCGGTAGTAGCAGTCAAACCATCGACGGTAGAGCTGAGAACAGCAACGAAAGTCACAACAGCACTAGTAGTACCAATAGTCAGCAACGCGTATCCCTCAAGCAAAATGCGTAGAACTTGAACGAATTTTTTACGGTCCTTATTTGCTCAAAAAATATAATAGGAAAAAACCTACCACCAAAATACTTAACTATGCACTAATATTATGCAATAACTTAAAATGCACATTGAAGCAATTATATGTATTTAAAATTCATTAGTGATTGTATGACTTCCTCGAAATTGTGTAATTCAGCGTTCAACTCATTAGTCAAATGGAAAAGAGAAACCTTAAAAAGTCATTATCGACTGTGGATATATTATTAGGACAGAAATCTCTTTTAGGAAAAAGAGTTTTATGAAATTATTGTACTGATAGTTTATATTATGAATGACATTACAATTACGAGATATAAAAAACCGTGTCTGGTCTCAGATTAAGCAAGCCGACTGCCTTCCTTGCATCTATCTTTAAAATTAGGTCTCCTGAAAATGAATTACTGATAATACTGATGCAAATATATGCTAATAATAAGCCAACTATAGTACTGCCAATTTTTACTTGTATGTTAATAATTAATTACTCAGTTAACAGCTTCTCAACTCCAACTGATAGGAGTACTTATAGTACATACATGTATTATATACGTTCATAAAATATTATACGTATATCTAAACAGAGATTTGCAAAGCCCTTAAAAGTATATAAGACATGAAAATGTATTTAAAGATCTCGAAAGTGCTCTCTTGAACATTTATAAAGACAAAAAATGCAATACGTTTTTGAACAAGTTCTTAGTAAGCTATCATTTTCAGTATTTTTCTGCTTTCAACAGTGAATGAAATTACGAGGCAGCTTCACTCCAAACTTATTTATATCTACTTAAAAATGTTATTGTGAAATTTTTAATTGACGAATTAAAACGCTTATTTAGTTAAATATTATCACCGATCGAGTGTATTGTAGATAAAAAAAATTATGGTTTCTCCATTTTGAGGCGTCAGAGAAAATTGTAAAAAAGTAAAAACATTATTCTAGCCTTTATAGGAGCTCTAGAAAATGTTCATTCATATGATGGAATTACAATAGTGTCCTGTCAAGAAAACATCGAGCTATAGCTTACTTACTTGTTAGTAGTAGTAGGTATTTATGTTTTGTTCATTATAATTACATAGATGTAGAACGTATTTTTTACAAAATTGAAACTTACACTGCCAGCCTGAGATATTATTATTATACTACTTAACTTCCAGTTTGATCTAAAAAAAAATAGGTTATGTTTTGTCATGTATGTACTTGATTCTGTTATTGTATTGTCAATACATATTATAATCGTGATCTTTAGTTAAAAGTTTAACTTCGATGTTTTTGATTGAAGAAGTTAAGTGATTTTCATTTAGTCCAGTCGACGAAAAATGATTATGTCAGTTCACAGAAGAAAAGAGAATTTCGAAAATTGCATTTGCGATTAATTGTATGTACCTAGCTCCCTTCGTGTGTGTGTATTTTTAAGCTGAAACAAATAAAATCGATATATGGTGAAGTCCACGAAAAAGACTATAATTTTGTGAGTGTGACCTAAATAGGTATTTATTTCATATTGCCCCAATCAAGTCGAATTCTTTTTATTAAGAAAAGGCAATTTTCACATAGAAATGGCAATAAGCGCATAATTTGCATATTTTCCAAGCTTGGCTTTGGAGTAGCGAGAATTTTAAGGTGGGTCTCCTTCAACCCAAATTATTGGTTCCATTTCTATTCCAGGAACGATAAAGACGTTGCATGCAAGTATTACTGTCACAAAGAAAGCTATTCGCATAGTCGCATATCAATTCACCGATCCACTTTCGCAAAAAATAAAACATTTCACGATCAACGGGAAACAAATGCTTGCAGCTGAATAGGATGTTTCCTTTGTTTTAAATAAATGAAAATTTTACGAATGCGAATGTGAAGTAATTACGCACTTAAAAATCCGTGTAGCGAGGTCATAGTTTTAAAGTCTCATTATTCATTCAGTGCTTATTACTTCAAATAAATCGATTTAAATGCGCAGTACTCAACAAATTCTTTGTTCTGCTATTGACAGCAGCTTGTTTAAACTTGGATTAGAAGATAATATCAAAATCAAACAAAAAAATTATGCGTCATGTTAAACTGAGTTTTATCCTTTACAACCTTCACATCGGGTCAGATAGAGGGATGAGTCATACATTTTACGTATTCATTTCACTGAGAAACATAAATGATTTTCCTATGAGCAAAAAAAACAGTGTGAAGGAATGTATTTTTCTAATTACTTTTAGCTTTAATGGACTAATTTAAGTCAATTTACATGACTGCCTACATTAATTATGGTACATTCACTCATGCTACATGCTTTCATTCACCCCACGGCCTACATCTACATTGATCCCGTCTCTTCAGGTAAGCACGAAAGGAAAGGTATGCATGAATCATGGTAAGGAGAATAGAAAGCGCTAATAATCACAAGGAGACATTCAGTTAAACTGTGATCACACAATTAATATGAAACTGGGAAATGTTAAAACTATTTTAATCCTTCATTTGAATGGTAAAACGGATGCATAAAAAGGATAACGATTTTTTAAGGCAAGTCCACTTTTGGGTGCATGTGAAATGCATGAATGGCCCTTTCCCTCCCTCACTCTGGCTGGCTGGATATGATGATGATGATGTCTAACTAGAAAGTTGATGTGGATACGTCGGTTGTGAGTTTGTGGGTTGTTGTTGTGTGGTAGCCAAGCCA
>JAHZMX010002353.1:0-15711 GCA_027743895.1 Seira musarum | reverse complement strand
AAATTCATAGAACAGAATTCCTAAACTACAAATTAAAAGATGAATAATTTGATGTCATGCAGTCAAGCATTATATCAAAGACCGATATAAACAGATTTAAGAAAATCACAGGTAAAAATTTTAACACTTTGAACTTTTTTTTAAAAATTCTCTATAACGGTTGGCCATGTCTATATAGTCTTTCCGGTAATTAATTGTTTCCGGTCAAGATCTAAACTAGATGAATTTCTATCAATCAACTTTTTAAAGACCGATATAGCAAGATTTAACTCAATAATTGTCAGCGAAATGGTTATAACGCGTATGAAAGAAGACCACGACCATTTACAAGACAAACAAGACCCTTGAATTTCGAGTTCGATTGAACCGTTTTTGCTGGAAATAAATAGACGAGCCCGTTCTCAATGGTCTGGAGAAGGCTTAATGATGCTGAATAAATTACACCGCCGCTTGGTACGACAGAAATGAACCATTTTTCATGAAAAACAATTGAAGAGTCAAAGCATCGCTTTAGAGGATGCTTTTGTCTTCTTCTCATCATTATCATAAAACAAAAAAAAACGTAAAATGATTCATTTTTCTTCATGGACCTTCTTTCTTCCACTCGATAGATTCGAGTAAACGAGAAAATGAATGACGTAAGTAAAGACTAAATATGATATGATATGTTGGGAATGAGATGAGATGCTCTTGAATTGAATTGAACGCATTTAACATTCTCGGAAACATTGTTTGCTTTGTTCGGCTGGTAATTCTGTACTTGGGAGAAAATAATAAAATGAGATGAGATGCGATATGGCGACCGCAATTCCGGTAATAGTGTGCCTGTCTTCTACCAATTTTGTTTGTCCCACGAATTATTGGAAAGCCCGCGTATTAATGGAGAAAATAAGGTATAATTCATGGAGTTGATACACCTACGCAGAATGGTGAGAAAAACTTAAAGGTTTTTGGTACGCAATTTTTCCTGCTTTTGGAACAACTTCCATCCTTATATGGAAAATACATCTAATTCCAAGCAGGTGTCCGTTGCGTTGTCTGTACAAAAACAACTGACATCATCCATTAAAACCACGCCATTAAAAATTCACTTGAACAAGAAGATGAGGATAAGGATTCACTTCGTATATTTTTATAAGGAACATTAAAGGCTTATTAGAAGTATGCAGAGCTGATTTTACGACTACGATTTATAAACGAAAGGAAAAAAACTACAACTTCTGCACGGCTATGAAAAATCAACATTTATTTTGGTTTTGTTAATGATAATGATTCTATCAAAAGTAACTCAGTATTCCTGTCAAATTTTTGCGTTAGTTAACAAAGTATTTTTCAATGATCAAAATAACCACTTTTTTGCTCCATGCCGTCGAAATTACATTTTCTGAGCATTGGATATTTTATGACAAAAACAGATGCAATCCCTTTCTTTCTCTTCACATCTGTTCCGTCTCGATGTATTGAATTGAATTGAATTGAATTCAATGTTAACATTTAATCAAAATCATTTGATAGATTTTGAATTCGATTTACTTTTAAAATTTCTCAGCTACGTACGTATACGTCTCAATCTTATCAATCATCTTTTCAGACCCAAATTATTGTGCATGATCCAACTTTTCAAAAAGTATGGAAATAAATATTTGAGTTGAGATTCTGTAATCAGCTATTCTTGAGAAACAAATTAATAAATAATATGTATCTATCGTCAATAAAATTAATCTAAATAAAATCAATATTTGGCCGATCCATGACATTCAAAGCAACAAAACTGTCACATATCCACCTACTTGATTCTCAAAACTAAAATAACTTCAAAATGCAAATAACTCAAAAAAGGCTATACAAGTCAAGAAACCGATGCTTCTTGGGATCTTTTCACTTTCTTCTTCAATTTTCTAAATGAGATTTCCTGGAAAAACCAAAGCACTTTCTTCCCCTCCAAACCAAAACCAAAATCAGACCAAACCAAACCATAAGTATTTTCCAAGAAAACTTCAAAACAATTTTTCCAATACTTTCACATAGAAAATAAATATGAGAGGAGGAATTAACTTTCACGGAAAACACTGAATTCCAACAGCTTCCAGTTTCAAAGAATCTGAATCCACAAAAACCAAATTGAATTTGACTATAGGACATTTCCCTTTGCCGCTTTCCCAAAGTCCAAGTCAAGTCAACTCTTGTCTTGTCCAGGAATATGACCAGGCCAGACCAGACCAGGTGCATCCAGCTGAGGAGTCACATTAAAACGATCGTCTTCCAAGCCATTAGACTAGCCCACCTCCACATCTTCCCTCATCATTACGATATGATATGATCATGTAAGCTTATTTCTTTTGTGTCCTAATGATCGTATTATCGTACTTATCATCGGTGACCCCGACAAGACTACTTACTAACGACTGCGACGAGAATGGCCATCAAAAAAAAGAAAAAGTAAACTCTTTCTATAGCAGCCCCCATTTAAAACGTACTCAGGTCAACTCTCCCTTAACCAGCTCGTCAACTAAAATTTCAAATCTGAGTTGACTTTATGACCTTTACCTGAGGGTGTTCTTTTATTGAGAGTCCACTAAATTATGATGATGATGTTGATGATGAGATGACAAGAACACGACTTACGGCGAAGATAAGCAAAGGATTGCAAGTGAAAGCCGAAGCATAATAAAAAATGAAGTAATAGGAGCAATATCAATAATAATAATAATGAACATCAAGGCTACCTTCACCCTCCCTCTCCTCTGGACTGGACAAAAAAACTTTTTTTTTTGAAGATCCGATATAAAAAAGCACTTCTTATAATTAGCTTAAGCTTACCCTTAGCTTTCACTTTCTCCAATAAGCACACGGGATGAATGAGTGAGTGAGTGATACTGATTGTTCTTCTAGTTAGCTCAGCTTATGAATATCGTACATAAATGCCGATGCCGATGCACAAGACAAGAGTAAAGAGTCAAGTCTACTCGACAACTGTCCTGGAAAAAAAGTTTCTGGACAAGGAACCGACAATAAAGAAAAAACTTTGTTTTTTGTTGGAGAAAGCAGCTCACGAAGAGAAGGNAACTTTTTTTTTTGGAAGATCCGATATAAAAAACACTTCTTATAATTAGCTTACTGTAAGCTTACCCTTAGCTTTCACTTTCTCCAATAAGCACACGGGATGAATGAGTGAGTGAGTGATACTGATTGTTCTTCTAGTTAGCTCAGCTTATGAATATCGTACATAAATGCCGATGCCGATGCACAAGACAAGAGTAAAGAGTCAAGTCTACTCGACAACTGTCCTGGAAAAAAAGTTTCTGGACAAGGAACCGACAATAAAGAAAAAACTTTGTTTTTTGTTGGAGAAAGCAGCTCACGAAGAGAAGGATGTTGCAGACGTCGGCTGAGGATTGTGACTGAAAAAAGAAAGTTGTTTTGAGCGACTCAACTCAACTGAAGCTCCTCTCCGGCTTCTTTGCTTGGCCTGGCTGGAATGGGATGGAATGGAAGTTACGTAAAAAAAGAAAAGAAGTGGCACATGGAATATTTTTTTCTTCACTGCATCAGGCATCAGTAAAATGGCTATGACTATGATCATGATGACGGCATGACGTTTAGCATGAGAACACATGGTTTCAGTCGAAGTAAAATGAATGTGATGGGAAATGAAATGATGGGAACGTGAATTTTTGTGAGGACGCACCAAACCAACACCAGACGATTTCTACGAATACGATACGATACATTTGACGGTTCTGGAACTGTTTGTTATTACGCTGTGTTATGTTATGACTGACTATGACCATCATCCTTCCCAACAGGGTTTCCAGTGGGGAAAATAAAGAAAAAGCCGGCATTTTGATTTAGCCCAAGTCTATTTACTTAGAAGTAAACCATAAAACCCACTTAAGATGGACTGTAAACGTCTTCAAAATTAAATCAATTCAACCTTCAAATTTAGGACGTTTTCACATTGAACCTAAAACTCTTACCTTCAACTTTGAAACGCTTGGGCTTTTATTTTCCATCTCTGCCCCAAGCCATGCAGGAAGCAGAAGGCATAAAATGTTACGTTTTATTTAATACCGTTACCGTTTCACTTTTTACGCTTTGGTTTCGCAAATATCATTACTCAGGCTATGCTATGCCGTCGTCGTCGTCATCAACGTGAATATGAAAATTGTCTTCGTCATCTCTAAAAAATTGAAGGGAAAAGTACTAGGACTATGACTGAAGTTGAAGTGGTGAAAAAGCCGTTATTGTTCCCTCTATTGATCCGCGAATTGACCTTTTCCCCAACTCTAAAAATTGGAGTGCTACTTACTACTGAAGGCAGGGAAAAAAAGAAAGTTGATGTCGATTGTCGATGTCAGAGAAGATGATCATAAAAATAATCTAGAGACATTCAGAACGAAGTTGAAAAGCCACCCCAAAACGAAAACAAACACACATAAAACACGTAGGTATGTTTGGTTATTATTGGGAAAAAGATTATGCATGGCTTTGGCTTTAGCTACTGCCATGCCTCAAAAGCTGAAGGTTGAGAGAAAAGGGGTCGTTCATGAAGGAAGTGACGCCATGGTTGTGAACTATTATGTCAATTGTAAAGCATAACGCGAATTACCTGAGATCGTGATGGAAAGACTGTCGCACGGATTTGTACAAATATACAGATTCAAATTTATGCACATATTTTTGTTTTATCGACTCCATTGACCTTTCCCGCCCATTTTAAAAGTCCTACTAATTCAAATTTGTCTTCGTCCACAATTTTTTGTGATAAAACTTTTAAAACTTTCAATTAGCCGGTTCGTGTAGACCATAAACAACTACTTGAATTAAAACAAAACGTGACATACTTTTTGAACAACCCCTTATCACATTTTACCTCGCCACAAATATTTTTACCCCTTTTTTCTACAAATGTAAGGTAAATCCATTAGGGAATCAAAGATTGGTCGTGTTGATATCGTCATCTCATCACATCACATCAGGAAAAACACTGCGAGCCAAAACTAAAGCCAAACCTTTAAACGGCACGCTGCCTCCTCCTCTGGCTTTTACCAACCACTGCATTAACCACAAGACCGTTAAAAGAGATTAGCGTAAGTAAATGCTCGAAGGGAAAGATGCGAATGCCAGAAAAATTCATGGAAGCATGACTTCCATCTATCTCATTCTCATCATATCATATCATCATCATTCCTACTATCTCACTTTACTTACTTTCCCATTTATTTTCTTCGCCTATCTGACTGCTCCACATTTTTACTTTTTTTATGTCAAAAGCTAAGTCAGTAGTCAGGCCAGGCCAGGCCGCTAATGGATTTCGCAATATGATCACATGAGATGAGCTAACAAAACAAATACACATAATTTAAGCTGTTTACAGAGAGCCCACCAAGACCAGCAGATGAGCATGGTTTTTATGGAATGCGATATGACACGACACGGGAAAATGAAAATATGCTGCTGGGGGACATACGATCATGATCATGCTTTCTTTTCAGATGGAAGACAGTTGCTACCTATTTCGCTAATTGGAATCACAATTAGCTAATTAAGTACTTATGCTTTTCGCAAATTAGATTATTATGGAAATATCCAGATCGGAGGCTGTCATGAAGCTGGTATGATGACGGTAGAGAATAAAACCACTATTTTTTGTCACACACGTTTTCGATTTTCGAAATGACTTGAGCTTAAACTGCTTTGAATTTCATTTTGCGAAAGTTTCGGTTTGGAAAGGATAAATCGTTTACAATTTATTTTCCTCGTTTTTTAAATGATTTACCGTCATCGTCATCTGAAAATGGAGGAAAAAACGGACGGGCCCGAAATAGAATGAATTTATGCAGTACATGTCATGAGCCTTTTTATGACGTCTCATAAACTACCATTGTTTATCTTGCGTTGTGGAAAAAGCAAGGACGAATTCCTTATAATTTCAAATGACTCCACTTCCTCAAAAGAAGAGGCGCAGGTGTAGACATTTGCATACTAATCCAAGCCTTAATGATCTTTTTTTCAGAAGAAAGTAGATCAAGTTTACCTAAATGGATGAAGCCAAAGCCAAGCCGCAATACAATGCAAGCAGAGATGGCAAAAGAACCTGAAGGAGATTTTGCGGGTTTTAATGAATTTTTGTGGCTTTAATTTACTTTTGAATTGAATATTTGAAAATTGAATTAAATCTTTAAAACTCTGGAAATCCGGTATTACTGTTCCCAGTAGACAGCGTCAAAGACGCTATACAATTTAAATCGACATTAAGTTCAATAATGTCCACCCACTTATCGGTGTCCTTTAAAGCCCATTGTCATCTCTATTTTTAGCGTTATTATGTTATTGCATTGAAGTGGGCTATTACTCTTGGCTCTGATTTTGGTAGAATTCTCTCTTGAAAATGATGTTGAATCAGAGCATGACGAATAGCCCTTGATCTAATGCCATATGCAAGACAGATTAGAAGAACATAACCAGACGAGATTCCATCAGAAAAACAGGATTTCTCCAGTCCAGATTGAGCCATGAAATGTGAAACTAGTCTCTGGAGGGAATAAATACATCGATCGAATTATATTATGCAAGTGAGTGAGTGTCCTTTAACCATCATTCTAATTTGATGGCTTTGACTGAATGACTGAGCTTTTTGAAAGGAGTTACGCGAAATGACTGACATCAATGAATCCCAGAGATGGCAATTGGGTTGGGTTGGGTATTAGATCTTCGGCGAGTTAACGGATTTCATGTATCCATTACGATTTCATTAATTTACTAATTAACCAAACGCGGAATTTTTCTGGTTTGTAACGGATTCACACCCACGCGCTTTCTAACACCAAAAAAAACCCTGGACTCTAAATCATCTCATGGCATGACACATTGACTGAAAGTGACAGGTACGCTACAATGCCCAATAATATCTTCTATGTTGTAGATGATGATGATGACCAGAAAACCAGATCAGATAGAAAAGTGTCCCAAGTCGGTTCTCAAAAACTGATTGTGCGATTTGGGATGATGGAAGTCTTGGGAATATATCCCCGTTTATTACGCTAATAAAAAAGAGCCAATAACACTTCAAATATGATATGGTGATGACATGACTATGATTATATGGCAGACAATGATACAATGCCACACATTTCAGAAGTCTCAATGAAACCCTCCACCCACTCACGACGAATTCCTTGAAGGAAAGAGTAAAAGTCTCGTCGGCAATTTGATTCGACTGCTTGACCTCCATCCCTCCCGCTATGTAAGAGGGGAAGAAAATGATCGTTTTGGGAATAAGAGCCTCACTTTGGTGGGAATTTTATATCGTTTCTGGAAAAATTCTGAAGGAAAAGTCAAAGCAGTTTGGTGATTTATATCATTTTTTGGTTAAAAAAATTATCCAAGAATCTACCTTCTCATGAATACGTTTCTTTAGAAAAAAACGTGACATTTTTCTCCACTTTCATCTCATGCACGCCTGCACTAATGGCATCTCCCTTCAACTTCAACTTTCATCATTTCTCCTTCGCTGGAGTACCCAGTGCGAGTGGAGTCACTGGCTTTGGCTTGTCTTCATAACAGAAGGCGCTTGCCATTGCCATGCCATTTTTGAAGGCTACTGCGGATTGCGGACATATTACCAGTGGGACATTTTATAACAAAAAAAAAGTCTTTTGGTACATGGGGTATTATGGCATATGCATTACATTCCATCATTTCCGGCACTTTTCCCGGCTCGATAAGTAGAAAGAAAAAAAAACTTTCATTTTCTTCTTTCATCTTTTTTTTTCAATGTCAGCAATTTTTTGGGGGGTAAAGCCGCTGTCGCTGTCTGCTGAAGGATTTTTATGCTTTATTTGCACTTCAGAATTATTATGATTTGTTTCTTATCGCCTCTTCTAATCTTTAGAATCCCATTTCATTCCATCCCACCAAAGCCATAATCTCACCATCACAATCTTCATAGTCGACGACGATGTTGTTGTAGCCAAAGAAAGAAAGAAATTGTGTTTTCTTTTTTTGTATCGGGTATCGGCAATCAACACGATTTACAAAAGAGCATTGAGACTTTTTGAGAAAGCATTTTCTTCCAGACTGAACCACACCAGAATGAAAACCAAACCAGACAAATGTCGCCCCGGATGAAAGGAAACTAAAGGACCTTGATTCGTTTCTCATCTTTCGCCAAGGCTTATGGACTGGACTGGTCTGGACTTGAGTTGGGAATCGAATGTCAATGTCGATGCCGATACGATGGAGGACTTAAGGAGTTGGAGGCTTTGGCTTTAAATAAAAAACTTTCCTTTTTGCGGGACATCTCAATATCAATCCTCACAACAAATCATTTTTGTCATTTGAGTTCCGTACTTTTTTTTGCCCCAGTGTCTTTTTTTATCCCTCACTGAAAATGGCAAACGGTTACTTTACTGTACTTAAGTAAGCTTTAAGGAGAAAGCGACTTTTATTTTCTGTAGAGGACAGCTCAGTGTAAATCCATAAATCCTAGTAAAAAAATGGGTGCGAAGTGCAAACAAAAAAAGAGGGGAAACTTTGTGGATCAAGTCAAGTCGAGGTATTTTATTTCTTATTCACTTACTGGCTTACTTACAGGCAGTAGTTTAGCCTCTTAAAGACAAGTAAAGAGATACCAATGACAAAAACTTAATTCATCCACAAAATGGATTTTTCGAGAAGGGAAGCGTCTCAGGTGTCAGACAGATAATTTAAAAAAACCGGACAAAATACCTAAAATCAATGGAGATACCTTCTAAATACGTTTACGGTGAAAACGGTTTGAGTTTCATTTTTTTAATAACTTGTACTTGACCAAGAGACATGAATCTGAATTGGAATAGAAATAAATTTTGACGTGAATTCCATCAACAACCGTTCCACCTTTCCTAAAATTCATGAGTAATGAACTTTTTTTTAAATTTTTATTCAATCTGGCAAAAGTTTTAACGGATATAGGCAATTAAGAGCTACTGGGTAGCTTAGCCATTTTTTTGTCAATTCTATTCAGTTAAAGCACATGCCATCCCTAATTTCCAGGTTCAACCTTGCTTTGTCTCATCCGTCCCGCAGACAGAAAAAAGAAAACTTTTTATTGTTTACTCCTTGCAACATATCAGCATAAATTCTGCCGAAGACAAAAAATAGGCAAGCACGAGGCAGGAGAGGAGGATCACATTCATGTTTAGCTCTTAACTTAAAAAAAAAGAATGGAGAAACAAGATTGCTTCTCAGGAAATTTTAGAACTTTTGTTTCGCAAAAAAGAAGTCTTACAGTTGCTGCTTTGTTTTATGCCTCACTTAAGCTCACGGCTTGGCTTGGGCGATGTGATTTCCTAAATCTTGGAATTAGTTTCATCTTCTTTCATCCTCAAAAGGAAGCAACTTTTAAAAAACAAAAAGGGAAATAAAATAGAGGCAACTTAAGTTGAACTCGAAATTCAAATCCTTTTCATAATCCTCCTATCCCATTTCAATTTTGAGATGAAACGTAAAACTGCAAACTAAAGCTATGATTCTACTCAATTTCTATGTCAAAATAGAGACGAGTTTAAAAAATTTACCGACGCATTTATTTTGAAATTTTACGGTGGAATTAAGTACCATTCAGCTCCTTTCGGATCGAAGTGCACATTAAAAATTTTCCAAAGCGAAGTCTTCCCTATTACGCCCGAACAGAATCTCCAAAAACCAAACTGTCTTATTCCATTCAATCCCATTCCAGGAATGTAAAAAAATATTCTTAAAATAATTGGAAAAGAAATTCCGACTAAAGCTAAAAATAAGACAATCGACAATCGTAATCAACCCGTCCCTAACTTCAAATGCCCTTGCCGATGTCTGCCTTTATATTCAATTCAATTCATTACACAACCAAACTTCTTCTTTTTTTTGCAAACTCTGCGAATTTGAATAATTGTCATTCATTGTCGTCATCTTGCACTGATTTCACGGTCCAGTGGCCACACCAAAAAACGAAAGACCATGTGACGCTTTCAATGAATAAGATCCTTGAAGTTTGCCATTTTTTTTTATTTAATCGCAGCAACTTAAACCCAACTCGCGATTGCAAAATAGATTGCTTCAATTCAAAGGAAGGGAAAAAAATTGGCAAATGAAAAAAACATACATAAGTACTACAACAGTTTCCTTTGAAATGGAACTTGTGTGAATGGAGCATCTGTTCATTTCAGTGGAGGAATGTGAATAGGAAGGGAAGATGCAATGAAAATGGGATGAAAAAGTTTCAATGGAATTGGAAAACAAAAGAAAAAAAGAAATTAAATGGTTTTAGTTTTTTTATGTTGCATATGTTAGTCTATTTCCATTTTAGCTGAGAAGCAGAGAACTTGTTTCCTTTTTTTTATTTTTAAAGGAAGTCGAAGTGCAAGGTCAATCCGATCCGATGTTATGAAGATAGGTTTAAGAATTTAAACTTCTATTATGGAGAATGGAAAATGAACAGTTATGTAATTTGCCAAATAAGCATTAGGTAAACTGAGCTTTTGGGAAGGCCTTGGGGCTATTTGGAACAAGGTAAACAAAACCGTCCCTCGAAAAACCGGTATAAAAACAGACTAATAATTCTCATTAATTTAGATGTAGTGCATTTTAAAGTCTCAGGGCCATAATTTTAATCACTGTTTTTTTAAGAAAATGGACGGAAAACATAAGAAACTGATCCTTATACTCACGACCAGCACAAATAACAAAATTAAATGAATTTAGCGAAATCCATCTCGATTTTAATTTTAATTTTTTTTTTTCGCTTGAGCAAGCGATATTTTTTAGTTTGAAAGTTTCAATCCGACTGAAAAACAATTAAAAAATGTACATGGAATTGTAAAATAGATTGCATAAAAATTGAGGTTTTCTTCCTTTTTCGACCTTGCACTCTAACTTCTTGAAGTCGTTTTGAGCAGATGTTATCGGACAATTCAGGTTGGTTTCCTTTTCTTATCTTCAAGATAAAAACTGCAAATTTTAAATCTATGCACCTTTTCTTTTTCTCAAATTCAAGTCTAATAGCGCATCATTTTTACTCCCAACTTTCCCTTCATGACATAAAATGTGTTTGTTATCGCCTAAAGACTCATGTTCCGACAACGCGACGCAAAAAAAATACCGTCTGCCATTTATGCCTTAAGGAGCCTTATGGAAATAATAAATATTTTCATACTCTTCTCTTTCCAGGCAAACCAGCTGTACTTACTTGGAAAGCTTCTGGAACGAGTAAACAATGACCATTATTTTCGGATGAGTTGGATCAAGTAAAATGTAAATGAGGTGGAAATAACGGATGCTTTCGCTCGCTGGAAGAGATAGCACTGGAGAAAATGATACATTTTTCTTCGTACTTCCATGATAAACAAGTTAACCCACTCTGGAGGCTCTGGAAAGAAAAACATATTCCAGGCATTTCCACTGTTTCTGGCCTGGGCTTAATTTAAATTGAAGGTGACGTAAGTAACCCATTTTTGTAGAATTTATAATTGTTAATTAATTAAAAGTCTCATCTCATTACACGTGTCTGCATTTCGTCTTTTTCCAGGAATGGCCAATCTCCGGGAAAATCTGGAAATGAATGGAGCTGGAATGTCTGGAATTCCTCCGATATAAAAGAACAAGCAGAGATGACTCTGGCGTCCGATTCAATTGAAATTGAACTTGAGCAGTAGCAGAAACAGAGATGAGAAAAGCACAGGGTTTTGGGTTTTTTAAAAACTTTTACAAGGGTTTGAATCGAATTATTTAGCAGAAGTTACAGTTTCTTTCTCGATCAATAACGGATTTTCATGATTTTTACTGAAGAATTTTTTCTAAGGATATTTTCTTTAATCAATTCCGTCATTAATGATCCAGTATAACGCAGTGATTCTTTATCGCCTTTGCCACTTCTTCACTTTCTCTACGATTCCCAGAGCATTTGAGCCAAAAGACCTCATAATTCACTCACACGCGTCAAGTTGCAAAGCTCCAAAGAAAAACGAAATTGAAACAAAGAGAGAGAAATGACACACCACATTTTCCCTTAAGCCGTCTATTGAATTAACATGAGCTTCTCCAGACACCAACAACCCAAACCAGAGTTCATAGCTCTGCTCTCTACTGAACCTGGAAAAAGGAGAGAAAGCTCAAAGTTTCCCTCAAACCTCAATCCAGCCGTCATCCCTCCTCACATAATCATATTTTATCCCCAGAGAGCGTTTTAACACTTTCTCCTTCTCTCGTCTCATCCGAACACAATCTTAGTTCGCATCAGCAAAATCGCATTCAGAATCACAATTCACAATCAGAGATTGCAATTTCTTTTCAAGGGTACGAGGACCATGAAAACGCTCCATTTTTTAACGGAAATTCTCAACAGATTAGGTTTGATAGTGGAGGATATGAAACAATTAAATTATGAAAATCCTAGGATTCAATGGAACCTTATGAAACCGTTATACATAACAGCAAAAAATACTTTATCTAATAAAATTAACGGATTCGGTCTCTAAAAAATAATGACTACATAGCGTTTGATTCTGGTGCGTCATGTAACGGATTCTCCATTTCGGTTTTCAATATTTCTCGTGAAATCGTTCATACAATTTGGTAATGACGGATTCAAATTTTCAGCATTTCTGTAAACAATTTAAATCATAACGGATCTCTTCTTGGGTGAAGAACGAATTTCGGTTGCTTTTTACCATCCCTGATGGCAATTGCAACTTTTTTCATTTTGCAAATGCAAACGTAAGTACTAAACGTTATACCATTCCATAAAACAAAAAGTTCACACAGTTTCTTCGGCTGAACCAACCAAACCAACTCAACTTACTCAATCTTTTTCTTAAGGATGATGATGATGATGGTGATACCGAAGGAAATCTCAGAGCTCTTACAATTCATGATCACGCTTCAAGAAGATTTGCGATCTATCCCTCGCAAATCTCATCCTATTCCAAACTCTATCTTGATCATAATCTCCTCATCTGCTTTACTTACTTTAACATTCAACTTGCTCGATCAAAACAACTTTGAATCATTTACATACATCCCCATCGAATCTCACAAAAGGGAAATGAACTGTTTGTGATTGTGTTGGGAGGATGAAATAGTGAGCAAATTCATTCCTTGTAAATCTATTGGGTTTCATATTTAAAGGAATTGAATAAAAAGAAATTAATTAAAAACTTAAGGAATTCAAACGTTCAATTAGGGTATTTCATTGAATTCAAAATTTTCAAATGCAGCTCATGTCATGTCATTTCCATTTTCGTACTTCTCTGCAACTTATGCATGCTTTACATCCATTGGTTTTGCACACTCAATTGCCATCATTTGCTTCCAAATATATTCCGGAAATTAATCTGACATAGATCTTCAGAATCTTCTTCATCTAAGTCAAGACATGTGTATTTTCTTTAAAAAAAGCATTTCCTTTCAATTTTAATTCGTATTTTCAGTTCATGTCATGCCATGTCCGATAAGTTTCATTCTTTGAATTCATTTGATGTTTGTAAATAGGGCTTTTCATTATTCATTCGTATCAATGGAAATCACGAAATCATAACGCTTAGGAGATTATTAGAATAAACCCACCTTGGGTATTACAATTCTAGGCCTTTTAAAAATTCTTCGTCTTTAATTGGAACTGGAATGAAACCAATATGGAATGAAATATGAGAATTCGTTTTATACTCTAGTGCATACTACCTATGCATACGGAAGGAAGCTCAAAATGTGAACGACCATTTCGCATCTGCTCATCTTCCTCTTCAAATGCAAATTGTGACAATGGTGATGGCAATTTCCTAATGAAAAATTGTCATCCCATCACATCAAGTCCAAGTTTGGATTTTTATAACCCTCACACTTTTTAAAAAGGAAAAAAATAAATTTTACTAGCACTTTCAGCTTATCTTAACGGTTTTTTTAGAATAAAAAAACAGTTCCAGTCCCTTATATGGATGGCCTTACAGATAATAGTATTTCCTCCATTTTTTTATTCGTCAATTTCACAGAGTTCCACCCACTCGAAAACAATAACCATTTCTTGTCTCACATTTTTTTTGCATTGTTCTGAAACACTAAAACCTTCACTTCACACAAACAAATCATTCTTCCATTTCCGGCACGCACCAAACCCAACCAAACCACGTTACGTTAAAAGCTCTAAAAAAACTTTTTTTTTGTGTTCACACAATTTTCTTTCTATTTTTATGGGAAGACCCAGTGACTGACTGACTGACTCTAGTTGTGATTGTGATTGTGAGTACAGAACACAAAAAGCACTTCCTTTTCGGCTTGTTTTGCTTTGCCTACATAATTGTTCTTCCTATCGCTATCACGGAGGAGTAAAGTAGTCAAAGCCAACAACGCCAAGTCAGAGTCAGGAGGAGGGTGAATGGCGATATGATCTGTAGTTGCAGTTGCCGCTGTGGCATGGATCTGGTCTGGTTTGGCAAACCGCGTGGATTGGATTCGAGTTGAGATTTTTTGGATTGTATTACTTCCACTTCCACTCGACTTGACTTGACTCCTCCAAAAAAAAGAAAGATAAACAGCGTAAAAACCATTAAACTTGGTTTAGTTTTTGTGATTGCGATTGCGATATCGCAAGTTGCAAGAAAAATTAAGGAAAAAACCGCCAGTTTACCTACCACATGCCATTCGACTTTATTGCCGCCTCCTTGCCTCTCGCAAATCCAAATTATTACTCCCACAATAAAACATAACTGTTCTAAGTTGCAAGAAAAATTAGGGAAAAAACCGCCAGTTTACCTACCACATGCCATTCGACTTTATTGCCGCCTCCTTGCCTCTCGCAAATCCAAATTATTACTCCCACAATAAAACATAACTGTTCATTTTAATTATTACGGAGGGAGGGAGAGATGTCAAGTGTAAATGTAGTTGTGGTGGATGTAGTGCCGCATGGAGAAGGACAAACACGATAGCGAATTCGACGTCGCTGTTGCTGTAGCTGATGAAAAAGTTACGGTTATTACACCTTCGGATTTTGTCAAGCAAATGAAATGAAGCTAATATCAATATCGAGTTTTTACAACCAAGACCGTCAAATGAGTCCAAGTCAAGATGAATTACAATGAGAGCGCAACAAGTTTGAAACCTCGAGACTAGATCAGAGTTGGTAGTGATCATTAACGGGAAATGGGAAATCATAGTGTAATGGCTTTACGTTGCTTTACTGGTAGTAAAGCAACGTAAAGCCATTACACTATGATGGGAAATAGGATTAAGTTGGGCACAATGAAATCCGTTAAACTACTTTTTAACCGCTCAGAAATCTCGCCGCATATGCAGTAACGGATTTAGTGAATATTACAACATTTTATTTAAACCGAATTCGAGCAAGAAAAACCTTGAAATTCCGTTAAAATGGATTTGTCATTTACATTGATAGAATGAAATCGGAAGAATTTAATAAAATACTTGACCCAATATCCCCGCTAAATCAAAACGTATGACCACCACCAGTCACCTCTGAAACGGATTAGATTGAATTGGGGATCAAAGCTCATTAAAATCGGTGGACTGACTGTACCAAACTTGTTGCGCACACAATATTGTAATGTAAACCGGAAGTCGTGAATCTTCCCCTGTCAATTAGGAGGGATCTTTTATTCCATAGATTGACAGACAAGTTGTTTACACCTCTCCACTCATGTTTTGACACGAGTTTGGCATGTCCATACACCCCGTGCC
>JAHZMX010002351.1:0-17162 GCA_027743895.1 Seira musarum | reverse complement strand
GCAAAAAAATTCTGTCATCCACAGTGAAACTCAAAAGAGCTGGAATATGAGAATATGACAGGTATAAATATCAGTTTAATAATAATAACTGACTCACTCAGCAACTAAAAATATATATTTCGTTTGTGTATGGAATAATATGGAATGACGGATTTAGACGAGCAGGTATAAAGTTAATATTGGCAAAGATGATGATGTGATGAAATTCTGCACAGAATTCTTTTTTCACTTCAATTGGTGAATAGGACGAAATATAATGTTATGGGATTCTTTCCTATTGTGTAAACATTAAAATAATAACTTTTAGGTTTTGTTGTTTATGATTATCCTCATCATTGGCAGAAGCATAGCCCGAGAGAACTTATTTAAGTTTGTCTATCTTGTCATTTTTTGTTGAAATAGGTAGTGTTGTAAAATACAGGAGTTTTGTCTTTCGTGATCAATTCAATGACAGTAAAACGATATAAATAGTGACATGTAAAGCAAAGGCAAATGAGTCTAGGATGATGATGATGATTGTATTCCTCGTTTCTGTTTCAGCTGCTGATGCAGTACATTATTTTTCTCGTTTTAAAGGTGAATCTCATGCTCGACTCAACGAGATGGCTAAAGCTAACCAAAATATATGATGTGATAGGATCGGGGTTTTCAGGATGTTGAATGAAACACAAGTTGTTGCCAGTCTCTGTGGATTGAGATTTTTGTAATCATTTTAGATTTAGGGTGTCACCTAATACCCACTAAAGCATGGGGAACATAATTAAACAAAGTTGTATTTAAAGAATTGTGAGAACAATTGAATGCTTTGTATTGAATAAAACAGTGCTGTTTTTTATAAAAATTTAAAAACAACTCTAAGCTTTGAAAACCCTAGAACAATCGAAACGGTTTTAGACCTAATTTCAATGATGAAATCTTGCATCGCATCTGCATTCAAAAGAGAGTAAATCGTGAATCATGAAATGACACAGATAAATCAAATCCGAATCAACCTTAATTAGCTTTGATGTGAAAATTACATGTGGAATAAATATATACTGTAGATTAAATCACATAAAATCTTTACTAAATGCATTTAGTTGGTCTGATCGGATGTCGAATGATATGCATAATATCAAAGTATCGTATCTTCATTTTAGAAACAGTTTCTACAAGAATTTTTTTTTTTTTCAAAAAATAAAAATGTACTGAGCGAAAATGTAATTCTTGCGATACATTACACGATTTCGTCCCCATTAACTTCGTTCTTATTCTTTTCCTTCTCGTCATTGTTCTCGATCTTGATAACAAAATCGTTATTGTTCCCATTTGCGGGCGCCTCGGATTTACTACTCCCTGGCTGAGGTTCTGTGGCTGCTTGGCCCTGGGAACTTTCTATTGTAATTTCAATGCTGTTATTATTATTGCTTTGTTGAGGTCGACTATCTGTGGACGTGGAAGGAGATTCTACGCCAAGACTTTCATGACCACTCCTTGTTTTGTGAACTTCTGCAATTTCGTACTCATAAGACAGATGTACCGGACAAGCCGGATTTGCTGCTGATTCTGATAAGTTTGTATTTGGGGTAGGAGGTGGTTGTCCACTAATCATCATTGACGATGATTCCGTCACATCCTCAGAACTATCCGCAAAAAATGATAAAAAGTTTTCATTTAAAACTGTGTCAGAGTCATTTCCATACAGAGCCTGGTAGAGAAGTGCAGTCTCGCTTATTGTGTAGCCCGGAGGAGGATTGCGAAGAAAATGAGATCTGCTAAATATCGGGGGCAAGTTGAGATAATTTTCACGAGGTCTGTTTCTTCGTCCCCCGTGTCGAATTAAATTCCTTCCTCTTCCTCGGGTTGTTAACGAGTTGTGTCCATTGTAGCGCAAGTACGAGGAAACTCCCAAATGGTCGTAGTCGTAGCCATATCCCAGAACTGCCGAAGAAACCATAAGGAGCGCTGTTATTATTATTGCTGCTGCTGCTTCTTTCTCCGATTTGGTTGGAATTGGATACATTGTTATTCCCGGATGGCGTTGCCTGACGAGCCGGCCTGGGTGGAGGTGGGCGTCCCATACACCCGTCTTCAAATGGCACGATTGTCACTGTAAAATTACGCTGTTGCCAATCCCTCCATGCTTGGATATGATATTTTATTGCAACGAACAGCCAAACTGAGTAGGCCACTAGAAGGGTTCCCGTTAAACTAAGGAGACCTACAGAAGTCCAAGTGGCGTTTGAGGCTTCTGCTCTTGGATCAGGTCGGCCATGAACTAACCAAGCTGGGTCGTGATACTTTGACCGACGACGTCTTTCTTCCTGTTTGAAAACAGCAATGCTGCTTTAATGATTCGTAAATTGCATTTCAAAGGAACATGATTAGCTAAATTACGCCAAATGTGTAATGCTGCGCCCCAACAACACAAAGCCAAGATGATATTGCAGCGAGGGGAGTCAAAATAAAGAAACACGCGATGTCAAAGAAAAGATTTCTGGAACATTAGTTTTCGAAAATTACCAATCGATAATGAAAATGTATCTGTTCGGGCACTTCTCATTTCATACCTCGTGTCCGAAGGTGACAGTGGATGTCTAATCCACTGATACACACTTCGACATCCTTTGTACTTCGGCTTCCTCACGGTATTATATTCATATCCACAAATTTCACAAGAATTTTTCGCAGATTCCCCCAACCACCTTTCCAAACAAGTCCTGTGAACCTTGTTCATAGAGCCTTTGCAGAGACACGGCGAGATCAGTTCCAACTTGCTTGGGTTATCGTGACAAATTCTGCAAACTTCCTCATACGAGTCATAACTTTGTGTTGGCTTCACAGCCACTACTTCACTTTGTCCTTGACCTTGCGAACAGTTTGCTTCTTGACTTCCTGCCTGCTGCTGTGCTACAATTGGGTTATTTTCATCGTCTGGCTGGTTATCACAAGTACACATTTCCACGCAGACAGCATCTGACTTCTTCGGAATAAGCAAAAGGACGGCGGCTCCAACTGATGTCGAAGTCTCAGAGCCCGTAGTTGTGTTTGGTGCTGCGGGAGCAACCTTACTATTTTTCCCAGTGAGAAGTTGCCTTACACAAGTTCCACTTCCTCCTGAATTCTGATCCTCTGGGATTCCGGTCGGGGGAGAACTTTCCCTTTTTAATGACGGTGTATCGCTCATTTTTGATAACGTTTAGAAGTAGTAATAACGTTTAGAGTAACTATTATTGCATAATTTTTTCTCATTCGAATGAGCTCAGTTGATGATCCAAGTCTTTCTTTACACATGCATAACTAATTTTTACTTTCATAGGGGAAGTAGTAAATGCAACCTTCTCTCAGCAGGGACTCAGAATAAGAAAAATTAATACGTTAAATTGTATAAAATCGTAGAGGATGTGATAAGATATGTTTTTATTTTAAAAAAATGAAAATGTGGGAAACCTATCGAAATCGATGACAACAACTATCCCGCATCGTTTACTAAAACCTCTGACACTGGAAAATGGGTATGAGTTGTTTTACTGGCTGTGAGATAAACGGAAATGATACGTCTTGAATAAATAAAAAGACCGAGATAAGGATTCATTGAAATACAAGGTTTAAGTAGATTTTTATTAATGGCAATTGAAGTCATATATAAACGTCCATAACATTAAGAACTATCAACTATTTTCAATGTGACACCAAACAATCATAATAAGATCTATAAGACCAATTCTCAACTTCTTTTAAATGTATTCAATAAATAGTGGCATTCTTCATTTCCATTTTCCATTCGCCTTGCAATCATATTGTAGTTTTAATTAACAAACTCATTTGCGTAAACAAAAGAAACCTACAAGACACCTGGATGAAAACAATAATAAGGTAAGTTACATAATCGCACGTCTTCATGATTGCTTTACAATATAATCATTCTCTACTTCTTCTTCGTTTGGAACAGTATCGAAAATCAGAATTTAAAGAAAATGACATCCTTCTCGAACTATGTTTTATTTGGTAAAACAATCAATCATATTAAAGCGAAAAAAATAATAAGCCGAAACGCTATCACCTTTACTTTTTCATTTACATAATCTTTTGTCTATGCTTAGTCTAGGCACTCTCAATGATTTAGCTTTATGAATATATATATATTGAACTAACGATAAGTAACTGTAACTGCGAGTAATTAATTATTCAGTAGTAATGAAGTAGTAAATTCGCTTACTTAAATAGATTGGCTCTTTTAAGATTGTAGAGAAATAAGTAAATAATATGCTTTCTTTTTTGCATTGCATATAAATACTTGTTTAGTACCATTCGGACACTTCGCATCGAACAACGAAACGAGTCATTGTTGATGATTTTCGTTGAGATTTACCAGAATAAATTGTAATTTATCTAATAACATATGTTAAAGATAAACTCCGTAACAGTTGAAACTTTTTTTAAGCTATGATAGTTATATAAGTGCTAGATCGTTCATAACATTTTTGTGTACCACCTATGCAACACTTTTCGTCACATCATTTTATCAAATTTCAGCTTCGGTCCAGACTCAATTGAAAATTTAAAAGTGGAAAAAAATATTAATGTTCATTTAATTTCAAACCCAATTTCAGATAAAGTCTAATATTAATTGGCATGAACCATTAAGTTAAGAGTAAAGTACTTAAATTGAAGAGAAATGTTTCTTCTTTGTCATTAACTCTGGCAGTCTTTTTGAAAAGTAAATTATCAAATCAATTTTCGTTCTTGAAATCAAATATTCAAAACAATGTGTTAATTTAACAAAATAAAAATAGGTATACAAGTACATATTTTGATTTTGATTACAGAAAACACGACAAGTCTACCTAGCTTACTACCTTCCTTCTTGGTTTTCACCGCGTAATTTGAAAACATATTAGCCTAGAATCATTAATTAAATCGTAAATTTTTCGTAAACCTTTTTATGTATAGAATAAAATTCGTATAATAAGAATAGAACCATATAATATATATTATTTGTTTTCTTTTTTCGAAGGAAGGCATGCAAAATGGTACCGTTATGTTTTTGTGATCTCAATATTGGTCATCAAGATGAGAGTGTTATATAAGTAAGAATTTATGTATTAATTTTGCATCATAATTCATGACTTATCCTTCATGATCATTGTCATCTTTTCATCCCCCTTCATAATATATTGTATTAAGTTGTCAACAGTTCGAGAATGCTTCTAAAAACTCCTCAAATATATGTACTAACTTATTTTTGCACAGTAATTATTAGAGATGAGATCTAGATCTAGTAAAAAACTCCTTATGTTATCAAACGGATAATAAAGTCCTCACTTATTTTCTATTAATGTCAAGAGAAAGTTTTTGAGTCAACTATCTTGAACAAAGCAGCACTTTGAAAAGCATTCTTTCGTCATATCTATCATGGTAAATAACAATTATTATTCTATGAATTATTGTTTACGTTACATTCAAATATTTCGCAAAGCTGTTGTCTGAGAAAAAAATTAACTCTAGTAGTTTGTCATCAGATTGTGAAAAAAAGACGTGAGTTCATAATTTCAAACAAAGAATTAAGACCGATTGTGAATTTCATTGTGTGTGTAGAACCAAGCGATTAGCTTGAATTCCTTTGTATACTCAAAAATTTCAAGGGGACGAAAAAAGTTGAAGATTCCTAACTTAAGAAATATATTAAGCTTAAAATGTAGTTGTAGTACATAATAATAGAGTTTTGCGTAGCTCGATTAGTTCTCCTTTGTAGATCCGAATTGTTTCCCGAATTCATGAAATACATTAGACGTTTCAAATAATTTTCAGTGGGATTTGTTCACAAGAGAAGAGGCAAATCTAAACTAACCCAATCGTTAACACTTAACACTCATTCATCTTTGTATTGAACTCTTCTTTATCAAACATCGAATATGAAACTAAATTAGTGAGGCAATAACACAAATGGATTTATTAGTTTTGCGCGATATCATTAATAATTCTGAGGTACAACTACCAATTTCTCCAATTGCATTATTCCATCGTATTTTTTATACATTAGGCCGATTGAAACTTTCCTTCTCTGTCGAGTGTGAGAGGAGACGACATCGATATAACAATCAGAAATATTTTCAAAGTATAAAAAAGAAACAATGTATGTGACACGCTTAAATATTTTATGTTTATGACTTAATTGAACAGTTTGCCTACATTTCTTGATTTCTTAACTGGCCCGTTGCGTTGTTGGATGAGGATTCAACAATAAATGATCAATATCTCCATACTGACTCCATACTTTAACAAAAAAATAAAGAACAAAAAAGCAAGAAAATGTGTAAGAAAGAAAAGCATTCTAAAGTACATTAACACACGTTATTTTTCAGAACTGTAAAGTTTGACAATTAGCATGCGTACTTGATGATGAATGAGCAAAAATAATCACAGATTTGATATTCTACACAGTGATGTAAAAGCCAAAGTTTAGTAATTTTCATCATAAAATTAAATTAAGGACTAAACGAAAGTAATGCCTTCCATAACTTCGGGCAATTACAAGCATTCGAATAAGCCATTGTACCTATTTCCTTTTAATAATGAGCAAATTAAAATTAACTAGAATTTTTCAGACATGAATTGTTCGGACGTATGAAATACTAAAAATTATGCAAAGCGAGTTAATCAATTGTAAGCATGGCCGATAATGCAATGACTCACTCAGTAATCTGTTCAGTTCTTTGAAAAATATTGACGGAATCAAATATCAAACCCCAATTTGAAAAAAGCAGCTTAATCAGCAGCAAAAATCTTTAGGAAGTTGACATACCATACTACATGTATAACTAATTCATCAAAAATATTTAGTCAAAAATCTTTTCAAAAATAGAATTCCAAATGCATATTACCCCTTCAATACACTACAACACTAATCAGAATCAAAAACCAGAAAAATATGTAACATGAAGACTACATTAGATTATTACGCACGAAACTCTTCATAGACGCGGAATTATATTTTGAATTATGTCTTAATTATTTCTTAAGTCCTTAATTAAACAAGGCAATTAGTTCAAGTTTTCTTATTATGTTTAATTATAATCCAAAGAGGTGAAATTCAAAGTTTCAGAAAGTTTTCTTGTGCCACTTTCCCTCGAAATGTTTGATAAATGACTGTGGTCGTGGTTAAAATTAAAGGTCAAATTTGTTGAGTATTTGAAGATTTTCTCAAGATATAATGAATAATATTGTTATTTTAAACAAACCAAAAGATTCTTCCCCAAATTAGAGAAGACATAGATGCCTATGTTCATTGTTATAAAGTTACAGAAAAACTTGAAAAAAATTGGTATGTAATTCCTTCTTGGACTAATGTCCACAAAAACAAATTACTATTGTTAATTACAGGAAAAAAGTATGAAGTTTATTTACATAGTCAAAATACAAACTTTAATTTGGGTTCAAAAATATGAAGTCCATGCCTATACGATGTAAGTAAGTAAACAATTAGATTCAGATTTCGCTAGAACAAAGCATGTTAATTATGCACAACAGACGATTTTTCGCTTCCTATTTATAACGTAAGTATATATAGTATTATTTTAACCTTGTTTCTGAGAATAAAAATTCAACAATGAAAACTCGATCTACATTATCCATGATTTTTTTATGAACAACGAACAAACGATATAAAAGATTGAACGAACGCGGATAGAAACATCAACCTTAATATCCGTCTTTTTCTTTGAAAAATAAGAATTCGTAAACTCTCATTAAAGAATTGCCTTTCCTTTTCTATCCTCTTGCATTTATAATTTTCCATGTTTGAGATTCCTGCTAGTCTACTATATAAGTCACAATCATTTCGAGTTGAGTGAGATTGAGATTTGTTTCGTCCCATTTTCATATATTTTACACAATTTTAGATTTTCTCTAACTTCACAAAACAGTTTCCTTGAAGAATTTACCTGTCCCACTATTCCCCCCAGAATTTTCGCCAACGGCAGATGACGAGGAGGTGGTGGTAGTCATTGAAGTAGTGGCCGGTTGTTGTTGTTGTTGTGTTGCAGGAGATGATGATCTTGATGATGTTGTTGCAGGCGTCGTCGTTGTTGTAGTCGAGTTTTCCTTCCCCCCGAATCATGAAAGCTGTCTGGGCTTGTAAAATCTACGGACGAGTTCCATCAGGCTGAAGATTTCTCCGTATTCGTTTTTCGGGGTGGTCATGTCCAGAAAACTTTCTAGATTACTCACTAAACACAAAGGTAAAATGCAATGGTCATGTAAAAGCCATTTCTCTAATTTGTATAGTACGAATCAACAATTCATCATGTTTATCACGTACCTCCGTGAAAATATGAATACATTTTTCATGTTTCACATTAGATCAAAGCCGCTGCGATACTATTGTTTTATACTTTAACTGCTATTCTGCGCCTTACCGACACATAACGATGAAAATGTGTGGGGAAGGGAAGGTCTGACTCCATGTCGTACACCACGCATCGCTCGTCCGGGTTGTATAACAAGATTACATGATAATCCTAAGTAATCAAATAAAACAGCACGGTGAAAAAATGGCAATTCATGGCTAATTAATGTACAACGAGTTATATTGTTAAGCACAAAACATAAAAACAACCCATTCGTAATGCATAAAACACGCCAACGCAAGACAAATTATTCCATGAATGACTCATAATTTATTACTATTGAACCAAGATCGAGTAATTCTTTTGCCAAATACACAAAAATTGACACTGGTTGAATGGAACGCGAACGAAATAATTATGACAGGTAATAAAATACTATAACAAGAGTCTGATAAAAAATGCAAAAGTATTTCAGGGGTGGTATATGTGTCATCGAGACCTATTTACTTAATGACAGTAATGACACTCAACTCCCTTAACATAATGACCATCCAAAAATGACCTCCATTTCACTTTACTAACAAATTTTCACATTTTTTCCCGTAATTTTCTACGTCGTATGTATTTCTTTCATTATTTTATTCTACACGCGTGCATCAAATGCCTACACTTAATTTCCTTTTTTGTTAACGAGATTATATAAGTTATAATTAAACGAAAAATAATGACTACAGAATGCTCCAATGAAGCAGCCACAAGAAATTTTTTGCTTGGTCTTTTGGAAACCTTAATTTTTTCTACAGTATTCATGTTTCATTTGGGAAAATAAATTCATTATGAAAAGATGCTCTTTTCTCAAAAAGTAATAAACAAGTAATTTTGTTTTCCTCTTTTAAATTACGAAACGACTACAATTCCACATTTTATTGTATGATCTACCCTAATGGCTTTTGTAAAAAACATGCATGGACATTCTATTATGAAAGAATGGAATTTCCCTGGAGTAGCAAGATGGAGAGATGCAAACAAAGGCTAAAAACTACCACTTATTCAATTGTATCCATTTCTTTTGTAAAGTTATTTCATAATTCATTTGAAATTCATTTTCACAAACGATTTCCTCTGTGCAAAATATTTCTAGAGAAAAAAAATGTAGCGACCAGACTAGAATAATTTGTATGATTTTAGAATCAGAACGCAAACCAGAAAGAAAAATTACACTTGAAACTTTGAAGGAGCAAGTAAAAATTGGAGTGAAAGACAAAAAAAAGATGCAAAAACTAGTAGTACATATTATTGCTCTTCAGTCCACTCTAAAAATAGGTAAAAATTGGATGGATATGGTCATACCCAAAGCGCTAATTTTTCTTCGTTCTTTCCGGACTTCTGTCTCCACATGGGCACCATTCTCTTTGGATTCGAGATGAAAGCAACGTGGCAATAATCCAGCTCGGAGGGAAAGTCTAACCTGATGCTATCACACAGTTTCCACACGTTCTCCTCACTGCAAAGCAAAAAAAAACACATAACATCAATAATTCATCATCACATTTTCTCTTCTACTTTTTTTCTCTGTAGTTGTTTCATATCATCATCATATTATTCGAGAAATAAAACGTAACATTTTTTTTTGAACATAATCCATGCATGTTAAAACAAAATTGTGTGCGGCAGTCCGTCTGAAAAAAAGGTAAAAGGTAGTGCAATTTCTTTCATATTCATCTCTTTTTTTACTGCGGAGTTTGCATTTAACATTCATGATGACGATGGAATTGGGATACATTCTTCAGGAAAATATATTGTGTGAGAGGAAGAAGTCATGTTATGTTTACAATAATTATTTCAAGATAACTTTCTCCAGAAAATGAAGATACATACATACATGCATGCACTACCCACCCTTATGTACTTCTCTAGGATAAACTTGTAAAAGAACGTGCTTTTCTGTTGAGTTGACTTGTTCCAAGAGAAAAAATTATAGATCGCTTTTTAATGCCAGACTGGTTGCTCATTTTCCATGAAGAAAGTGGAAAAGAAGAAGATTGCAAAAAAAGAAATAAGATTGCTTTCCCTTTTCGCTTCCCACTTGTATCATTATTATTGCATATTGCTTTTCCTCTTTGCTTCACAAGAGAGATAAAAAAAATGGGCAGAGTTGAGGAAACGAAACTCTAGAAGGGAGAGGAAATGTGAAAAGACAGGGAACAGATGTTACATGTGCCCATGTCCGTCCGTGCCCATTGAATTTTTCAGAGATGATGATATTAATATGAGGAATGTTTTACGCAGTATGAAAACTAAAACTGACACCAGAACAACGAGAAAGAGATGGACACAAAAAAGTGCTGTCAGCGTTTGTTCTACATTTCTCTCTGCAGCATGACTATTATGGCATCAGCACTCTGTGTTTTAGCGAGACGAGCAAAAGTAATGACATGGTGCAACAGTAACATCAATCTATGATGATGATATCTCATTCTCTTATCCATCCATCCATTATATTTCATGCATGTGCTGTGGGCTGTGGCATTCGATGAAAAACAGCAAGTGGCAGATGTGTTTCCTCCCTGACTTTCTTTCTTCATCAACACTCAACCAACGTGGAAATATGATGAAATGACGATGGTAATAACAATATTCATTCTACTAAAGCATTCTCTGTGCATAACGACATCAAGGGAGGTGTAAAGAGCTTCGAGATTAAAGGCTTGTTTCAAACTTTCTCCTTTATTTTCACCTCATCAACTTAAGAAGGAAACTGCAAACCGCAATTATTTTCTTTTTGTCTGGTAAACTTACAGTGGTAGCATCGACACGTTCAAGATTGCTAGAAAAAGTTTTTTTATCTCTCTTCAACATTCATTTGATGATGATTTAGTTAAATTTTGAATTTGCAATTCAAAATCAAGCAAAGTATTTTGCAGCCATGCTTTAAATACATAATTACTCAATTTTGAATGTTTTTTTTGGAGAGCGTGGGTGCCGTGCCATGACTCACAGAAACGTGATTGATAAAATATGAGGAAGGAAAGAAACGAAACATGAGCGTTGGAAGGAAATGATCCCTCTTTTGTTTTCCAAGAACGTTTTGGAAGGCAGAAAACATGATGGAAGATTAAGCAGGTACAGTCGCGCGGAAAATGGAAAAAAAGAAAGCAGCACGTGCAAGCATACAATACGAATGTGAGCTAACACAATTTTACTGACTATTGTGGAGGGAAAAAGCAGGCTTGGCTTGAGTTGCCCTCATCAATCGTATCGCATCAATGCCATCATCATCATCATCTCTATCATTTGTTGCGATCGTTAAGTAAATATAGGTCAGATGCTTCATAATTCACACGTTATTTCTCTTCCCTACGTAGCTTTTACGATTATAGCAGAACAATAAACATTCGCCAAGTGAATACATATACCATACTGCAGGGGAAACAATGAAAGCTCTTAAAGATTTCCCATCTCATCTGCAGAATGGAAGAAAGATACGAAAAAATGCATGTGGCCATTATTACAGAAGGAATCTTTGAAGAATTCAATGTGAGTGAATTAGTTGGGGAAATGATGGATGGATAATGAATGGGTTTGATATGAAACCCAGCCCACACGAACTGGTGAAGTTGGCAAATGATTTCGCGCATTACATTACACGTAATCTTATGGCGTTTTATTATTTTTACGAGGTCTTTGGATGCTCATCTTTAAAATGATACAATTAATTATCAAGGAAAAAATGAAGGATAAATAAAAATGAAGCCCTTTTATTTATAAAAATGCTTCAAATTTTTGCCCAACATGAGCAGCACCAGCAAACATTGCAGGAAAAGTGAGTAAGTAACTGCCGTGTAAAACCGTCAATCGCATCACATTTTTACCCCTTGAAATGCCTGATTGAAACAAGTAATTTTTAGTAACTTGTCAAAACTTGTGTATCTACTACTTAACCAACCAAATTCACTGCAATCAAGTAGGATCAAGCAATCATTTCTTTCTTGAATGTCACCATAAAAAATTCCAGAGTACCTAGTTTAACATGTTCTTTTTATCAATTATGTAGTAAAGGATCTAATAGATCACGATAACTAACTGGCATACATGCTCAGCCTCCGGCTGCATCAAAGGCAGAACGTTGTTATTAAGTCAAGTATCAGAGATTTACTGGTATTGGTATTGGTTCAGTTTCACTGACTGATTGTGATTGCGAGAGCAAGAGAGTAGGGAGAGACTAGAGCCATGGCAAAAATTGATTTCCCTGAAGATCGGAAAGC
This sequence comes from Seira musarum, assembly GCA_027743895.1. Lineage (NCBI taxonomy): Eukaryota > Metazoa > Arthropoda > Collembola > Entomobryomorpha > Entomobryidae > Seira > Seira musarum. The sequence goes on along the minus strand of JAHZMX010002351.1, from coordinate 4,570 downwards.
TTTGAGAAAGTTTCAGAATAAAATTGAGTCTGAGATTTGAAAAGATTCTATTAGTTTCCTTTCTGTGTAGTCTTTTGGTCGTCCAATACTGTCTGTCAAACACCTGTTTCCTAACTTACTTGGAAGGAAAAGGGAAAAGAAGAGTCTCCAATCTTTTTTAAGCGTTATCGAATAAGTTCTGAATGAGTATTCACTATAAATGTGTATCTGTCAATTCTTTAGAAGGCCGCTTACGATAACTTATTCCCTTTCAAAAAAACTCTCATCAGCCATTTTAACTTTTCTAGCTTGAATAGGATCAAATAGTTAAGTAAATAAGGAGAAATAACTAATTTGATGAATAAAATTTTCAAGAATGAGATGACGATGTCTTTGAAGTATTTTGTAAGATGATTTCATTTTAAGGAGAGTTCGTAAAACCTACAATGAAATTAAGCTGTCAACAGCAGCCTATTTCGATTTCGGCGAAACTTGTTTCTGGAAAAGTGGAAAATACAGAACTTCATTCATACTTCATTGATCTAGGCTAATCTAATTGAAAGAATCGCGGGCCATGAGATGAAGATGAAAGTCAACCCTTTAGGGCATCTGGTATCCAGCAGAGCATCATGAAAAGCAAATATTTTATGAATGAAACTGGAATCCATTTTCTTTGCATCATTATCCCATGTAATGATCAATACTACTTATATTATGCTCTTGAGTTGTAGATGTACAGTAGAATGATGTAAGGATTGGACTTACCAGTAACACGGAGTATAAATGCATTGTGCTGCGACAGGCAAGATGGATTTGAGTTTAGGCAAGTGCTCAGCAGGAGCTGGGTAAGCAGGCTGACTTCCGGTTGCGCTCCCACCTCCTCCGCTGACACTGCTAGTGTTGTTGCTCTTCTGTGGTGTTGAACCTCCACCACCACTACTCGAATAATTACTGGTAGCACCGGGAGAGCTACCGCTGTTATTACTATTACTACTACTTGTGTTATTAGATGCCTTCTCCACTGCCACTTTCGAGCTGGCGGAGGAGCAGTTCATTTGAGCTCGACCCATGGCGACACCAACTCCACCTCCTCCGACACCTACTGTTGTCCCTCCACTCATTGAGTTTGCAGTGGTAGTACTTGTGCTATCCATGTCGCTACTTTTAGCTCTGGTCATTCTTCATGTTCCATAAAACACTGCAGATTGTTTACACAAAAAATTCTCTCTTCTTTCACGTGACTCGAGTCAAAAACTGAAGAAGCTTTTAAGCTTGTTTTAGTCCAAAAGGTCAATATTGGTTATAACAACAACTCCGAAGAATGATGATGATGCTCGGCGAGTCGAAGAAAATCAAGTTTTCTAAAAACCTGTTTAAAGCTACGACTGACTTCTATTTAGAAAGCGAATCCGCGTGATACACGTCTTGCATAGATGAGAAAAAGCACACGGTTTTGCGTAAGCACTTTTGGATTGATTTTTATCAATTTTTGATGATCATTTACTGTAACAACAACAACAAAGACACACGCAAACGGATCTCACGAGTTGAAATGTACCAGACGCGACGAATCTAACGTAACTTTATTAGGCCAATTTATCAATTCGTTTCTCAACACACTTTGAAAACGTAAGGTCATTTAAAGTCAAGTTTATTTTATTGACACTCACAAATTCCAGCTAAAACTGGCACTAGCTGCTCAATAATGCTAATTAAATTTTACGCGAACCAGATCAGACTTGAGATTTTTTTATTAAGTATTCTACATTTGTCAAATGAAGAAGAGATTTCTATTAAAACGGACCTTTTGTAGCTCCACGTGGGTACGGGATGCTTTAAGACACACTTTTGCTTTGAAGATGAAGTTTTCAGAAATTCAGAATTACTTGTTGGAATTGGAAATGAAATGTCAACTGTCAAACTTTTTGACTTTTGACTCTACATAAAAATTTGCACTGAACTTTCACTAAACCTGAAAGTATCGTATTTTTTGTAATCAATTATCAATATTAAGGCCCTTTGTTTTTGTAATATATTCATCTACACTAAATCTCATGAAGTCATCAACACAATTTCACTATAAACTTTGTAGATGTAATAAAGTGTCGTGTTCGTTGCACCTAAAAATCAGAGAAATTCAATGAAAAATAGAAGTTAAATATTGGCATTTTTATCAGATGACGATGACGGATGACAAATTATGCGCAAACATCAAACAGATAAACAAATGTGATAAGGACAGTATTATATGTGCCGTTCTTTGTGCTTGTTGTCCATGATAGATAAATGTGTTATGATGTCGGTGTCGTCGTCAGTACCGACATAACAACCTCAACACCTTTTGAACACTGCGGCGAGTGAATGATGGAGTGGAATATAAGTCGTAGGAGTTGATGATAATGATGAGGTGATGGTTATGTGACGGGAAGACAAAGTGAAAGATTGAAGGGGTAAATAATTAAACTTTACTTGTGTTTTATCATTTTAATGTACTCCTGTCATCCTACAACTATCTTCTACTTCCTATTAACAAAAACAAAAGAGGGGAAAAAGAAGGAGGAAAAAAGATAATCTCGTTGTTTGGAGGAGGAATGAAATCAAGAGGAGACGATATGATGATATTATTCTGTCTGAATGAAAAGGAGAAAACAAGGACGACGACGTGCTTGCTGCTGTTGCAGTATACCTACAAACCACTACTCCAGCAATCTACTACTCTTTTGGTCTGGTTGTTGATATGATATGATGTGACAATGCATTATGGATGAAATGTTTTGGTTTTGTAGGAAAGCGAAGAACGGAACGGGAAAAAAAAATTGATCGAGGATGAGAAGAATGGAGCGCACACACACGGTCTTAAAAAACACATGGGAAAAAGTTGAGACCAAAGCTATGGAAGTATTTGCCAACCATGCAGTTATGTTACCACTTCTACTAACTACACATGAAGAGTCAGAGTCGAGTCTTGTGAGCTAAATGAACCAAGCCAGGCCACTGCCATGGCACTGAACTAACAAGCCTAGAACAAGAAAAGGAAAAAAACGAGGATGAGATGTGAAGTGATGTGAACAGGGCTAAAGATGGCTATGGCTAACATAACATCATCTGCTGCTGAGGAAGACTATGATGATGATAATAATGAGAGAGAAATCTAGATTTTGCCGACCTCGCTATTGCCAGACATGCCATGATCATGATCCTCCAATCATTGCCTTAAGCCGGATTGGCAAAAACTAGATTGTTTTCTTAGTTGAGACAAAAAAAAATCTGTGACACTTTATCATGCATTCTTTCTACCTAGCTTCCTTCTCAAAAAGTCAAAATTTTTGTATGAGTGCCTAGTAGGAAAAGAGAACGGTGAACTTCAAGCGATCGTCGGTGACGGGAAAACAAAGGCAGCTATTTTCTTCTCTTCCTTCTCCATTCAACAAAATTAATCAGACAGTGAGAGTGTGAGAAAGAGAAAAGAGAAAAAAAAACTTTTCTTCTCCACTTCTCATTTCTTCTAATGGCTGGGAGGAGAAAGTGAGTGAGAGAATGAGAAAAGTATCAACAGGATGAAAAAAATATTTTCCTTTTCCTTTTTGAAAGAAGAAAGTCTTGTTACGAAGGCATACAGCACAATAATACGGTTGTATAAAAATTACGTTTCTTACGTTTTTTACTTTGCAACCTCTAGCCGCTTGCTCTATAATTCCTTTCATTTTTGGGAAAGGCTTTCTCGGGCGACGGAACATTCCAGAAATCACTTCTTAGGTACGTTGATGGTAATGACGGTTTAAAAGCATATAGACATTTCAGTATTGAGTTCTAAGTAATTTTTAAGGGTTACTTGCTAATTTTCTCAATTGTCTTTTTTGGATATGCGCCACTTTTCAAGAAAAAAAACGCCATAGTGCTAAACTACTGAAGACACAGTTGCATACTCGCTCAATTTTTGAAAAGTAAACATAGGACTATTTGCAGCTTTCAACTTCTTTCAAGGAGCTTAGCTCTTTGCAAAGTGGTTGGACGTTGATGCTGTTGCAACATGTGTGTTGGACTTTTTTTTACCTCTTACGAAACGTTAGTATAAACCTAACCAAGTTGTACTATATTTCTTAGCGCTTCTTTGCTCACGTTTCCGTTACAAACTTTTGTAGAAACTGGAAACAAGGCAATTCTAGAACAACAATAGTACGAGTACATGTATTCCTTTCCTCTTTGGTTCCTTGTTCCTGGATACTTTATACTTTTATTACATGGGGTGGGGGACAAGACACCAATTTTTATGTTCCTGAACAAATAAAAATAGTAGGAGTATGGCTATGTTATATGGAATAATGTTTTTAAAGAAAATTTTGTACAAGCTTCATAATAACCATTATAACATAAAACATCTCTTTTTTCTTTTCAACAAGGAGAATTTTTATGTTATTCTTTCGAGGACCGTTCGCCAACTCTCCTTTATTTTTCCTGTACGAAAAACTGACGATGATATTTGGAAGTAGTGAAGTGGATGGAATGGAGTGTGAGTGAAGTGGATATCAACATGTTCATCGTGAATTATTAAAGAGGAAGCTTGTAATATGTCTAGAGAAGGAAGAAAAAA
>JAHZMX010002350.1:0-16033 GCA_027743895.1 Seira musarum | reverse complement strand
CTTTTGCTTACGTGGGCTATTTGATAATAAGGATACACTAGGGTACCACACTCAAAGCACTTGTCGGGGCAATTTGACATGCTTTTGTAGCTGCTCCAGCCTAAACAAAATTATCTTAAATTATTGAACTTAAACTTAACAATTCAAAACGTATCTATGAAATCTTACCGCGATTGCATAAATGGCACGAGTACTTTCCATAACAAGTTTCCTTCCCCAGATAAGGGGTGAAGCTGTGCCTCTGAAAAACATCATCGCAAAATTACAAATCATTTTGCAAAGTTACGTTTTTGTTCCTGGTATTTATTCACTGGAACATAATTGCACTCGGGATGTTTGCTTAAGTCTCATTTAAAAAACCCAAGAAGATTCGGTTATGGAATGAAATGGGTTCGTTCGGTTAGATATGAAATGAATAAAAGGAAGAAGAAAGGGAAACGAGCAATATGCTTGATTCCCTGGTCACTCATATGTGAAACATAATTTAGTGTAAACATATTGTTTTCCTTGCTTACAATTCCCCTCGGTAGAACAAAATGATGACAGATCCGACAGTAGCATCCGCTCTTTGCCCTGAACAACGGAGAAAGCCAAGTTTGATCGCAGTGGGTACAATGGAACTCAAAGAATCTGTAGAGAACCAGCGGCTCATCCCGAGACGGTGGCAAACGTTTCGAGCCCCTCTTACACTCGTACGGAATGATCATGCGACGGTTGTGAGGGGTTGAAGCCTGCGAAATGAAGGGAATCGATGTAATCGGAGTCCATCCATCCACATGGGGTGTTGGTGATAGTGATGATGGCGGTGGAGACGGAGATGTCGGGGTACTTGGAGACGATGAGTCCGAGTCGTAGAGGTGAGAGGATTCCGTTGAGTTTGTTTCATTATTACTACCGTCATCGTCAATGTTATACACGTGGAATGGAGTTGGAGGTGGCGAGAGCCAGGACGGTGGCTGGTATGGATTCTGGTACAAGGTTGATGTAAACATTTTTTCCGTTTTGGGGAGCGATTAGGTTTTGATTGTAGTTATCCTAACCTAGATTATCCTAAGGACTAAGAAAGGGTTTAGTTTTTTCTTTGCTTTTCATTCCAAAATTATTTTGGGGGCATTGTGAGATTTCTGCACAAGAAAGGTGGTTACGTGTTTCTAGCAAAAAAGCTATGTTTAGTAGAGACAAGGAACAATAATTGTTGTCAACGGAAATCTTTTCCAATTTATGATGTGCCGTTGAGGGAGGTGCTGATACTGATGTTACTGGGAAAGGGATTTTGTTTTCGCAAGATCTGCTTCAAAATCATTTTAAATAAAAGATCACACGCACATATTGCAACCATTATGCTTTAGAATTTAGTGCAAATAATTCAAATGCAGTAAATAAAATATGCGGACTATTAAAAATAATTGTAATGTACAATTTTATTGGATCATCATAAACAATATCCGATATCCACCACGAGAAATTGTATGCGCATGTAGTCCCAAGAACGGTCTGTAGCGAACTGAGCTCTCTCTATTGCCTCAGATCGTCACAATTATGGTAACACTAACCAGACCAGTCTAGTTCCATGTAGAAAAGAGTTAATACTACCGCAGTGAGCGAGACTTACTTACTTACATGAGCAAACGAGATGCTTACTTTCCTATATCATATATGTCCATAGAGGAAATAGGCAACGATGTATCGAAGAAGTTACATGAGATGATCTGCCTGGAAGTATATAAACATTCTCGTGAATTTAGTTTGTGTCAGCAGAAGAGAGTAAAATCATTCACATTTCCCATTAAACTTGATATGGCTATGACCTTGAAACATGATGTTCCTCCTTCCCTATTCTCCCTGCGTAGACATATGCGATTACACACGTGCCGCTTAAAATTAACCTGGTTACTGCCCACAAAATTAGTTACGGTTATTCTTTCCCTCATTACGATTTGACGATTGATTACTTTTGCTAGTGAGATCTAGTACACCTTAAATTCATTATGTTTTCATTTACTTAAGTACAAAATAAATCTGTGATTATCAAACCACAACCACCTCGAAATAAATCCAAAACGGAAGAGAGGCTGCTAAATATTTAACGAAAGACTGCAAAAAGTAATTCCATCATCATGTCATTAACTGAGAATGACAACTGTCAAGAAAAGCCGATTGTGACTGAAGGAGAGCCGAAATCCTACCTGTTTGCGTTTGACTTTGACCACACTGTGGTGAATGACAACTCGGATTGTGTCATCACATCTTTGGCAAATAGTCCAGTTCCAGCGGAAGTCAAGAAATTTTATGATGGGACGAATTGGACAGAGTACATGAATAAAATATTTTGGTTTCTGCATGAGGAAGGTGTCACGACCAATGACATTTGTCGACTCGTGAGGAACATGGAAGGAACAAGAGGTTTGTCAAGACAAAAAAATATGGCATAATTTTACAGCTAAAAGGTAACCGAATTTATAAAAGTATTTTTTTTTAAATTTCTCGTCACAGGGATAGTTCCCTTGCTTAAAACACTTGTGAGCCGGAAAGAATCATCATCAAACCCAAGTATTCATCTCATGATAATCTCTGACGCAAATGATCTCTTCATTTCTGAGTTTCTCCGCGCACAAGTTCTCGACTCTCCAAATCTGAATGATACGGCATCAATCAAGGAACAATTACGGCAGCTACCTTTCGATATCATAACTAATAAGGTCGTTAAAAATTCAACGTCCAATCTACCTGTGGGCCTGATGAACAACAATTCCTCTACTCCAACGCCCCTTCAGATCTCTCCATATGAAAACCAAAGCAGTTGCAAAATATGTCCAAAGAATTTATGCAAAGGATCTGCCCTCCAAAAGTATATTAAGGAGAAGGGCCCATTCACTCGGATTTTCTACACAGGGGATGGAGGCAACGATATCTGTCCAGCTTTAAAACTCAACCAAAGTGATTATGTGTTCGTACGCATGAACTTTGGGATGCATAAGCGTCTCATGAAAAGCGACAATGGTTTGGGAATTGGTGCAAACGTGATTATCTGGGAGGATGGAGGTGAAGTCAAAAAAGTTATTGAGGACGTTCTACAGGAATTATAAATGAAATTAACAAAAAAATCAACAGGAACAATTTAATACATATTAATTTACAAAAACGTATAATATAATTATAACTTTTATGCAAATACTAATTGTCACTTTATATATGGAACAAAAACATTCAATTCATTCAAAATTTTAAGTGTGAATGCAACTTCTTCAACAATCCAATGCCAAAAGATCCTACATATTTTTTTTTTTCAAATAAAAACGTTTATTTTTTCCAAAAAAATAACAAGAAAAACATTTTTTTATCGTCCTTCATTACACAATATGTATTTTATTAATTTTTTTACAAACTGGAGACACGAGATTTGACAGAGTTGCCCCTGCTAACACTCTTGTGTTTGCGTAAGCTGGAGCTGCTATACGTGTCATTATTAAAGTAGTCCATGTGATTATCATCATTATTCTTCAGCTTATTCCTAGTGTATCCTGACCTCTTCAGTCTTAGCACTCGTCGCAACCAAGACGAGGTAGAGGAGAGGCGATGGTTCCCGTTTGAATAATGTCGTTGGTGATGATGATGATGGCTGTTATGATTATTATGATGAGCGCTCGATTTGTTGTTCTTCTTATTGCTGGGGGCGCGTCTACTCTGGCGAGGCGCTTTATTCGCAGCGCTTTGGTGCTGTTGTTTAGGAGCATGTTTAGTGTCCGCGGTAAGCTCGTTTGTTTCCGACACGAATCCACTCTCCTTGTTGCTCAACAACGTTCTCCGAGACAGTCTCAGGTTCCGCACTGCCTTGTCCAGGTTATCAAACTCCCCAGAGTAGACATCATCTTCGGCATTGTCATAGTCAGCATTTGTTGGCGGCACCACAAACGAAAACCAGCGCTCAATTTTTGAGCTCGGAGTCAGCTGAAGGGGATAAGAAATCAAAAGGAAATTGCAGGACGAGAAGAAAAAATTTGGGAAAAACATTATATTATAAAAAATGAGGCAATCATCATTTGATAATTTTATATATTCTCTATGAGCTCTGTCGATTTTGGAGCTTTTTATTGTATTTTTCCAGTAGTTTTTGGATTTATTGTAAAAAATAGTCTCTTTCGTTTCTAAAAAATATTTAAAAATTATCTTTTGCTTCGAATGCGTTTTTCCTGTGTGCGGCTCACTTTGTTGTGTGTCGAGCCCAGGCCGACCTTTGTACTTGTGACATAGTTTCGCTGCGATGACCAATCTTTTCACTAACTGACCTCCCTAACACGTTCCGTCTGAGATTGCTCTCATCAAATGCACCCTGACCCCCATGATCATAGTCTGCACTAGCATTTTTCCCAATCTGACCTAACTTTGGTATCAACGTTGATGGAGCTGGTGGAGTCAGGAGCACATGATGCATTTTATTACCCTCTTGTTGCAGATGTAGGTTGTGTGCATGATGCGGATCCAATGGCTTTATGAAGGGATCCTTCACTCCCCCCGTCGCGGGTAATACTGGTTGGCCACTGCTTGTGAAAATCGTTGCCAGCATTTCTGACGACGAGCCTGGCTCACCACAGAGGAGTCCTCTTGAGCTTGAAGTTGAAGAAGATTGAGATTGATTACTGTTGTTCGTCATTATCAGCGAGGTCGATGCGTTCGCGTATGGCGAGGAATATAGGAGATGATGAGCAGAAGGAAGGGGAGGAGCATAAGGGTAGGAGGAATATGAAGGTGGATATCTTTGGTGGGGAAGAGGTGTGGAGAAATATGGAGGAAGTGCAGCCGTGTTCCCTCGGGCATTGTTTTCATAAATTAAGGTCTCAAGTAGAGCAGCGTTTTGACGTCTCAAAGCTTCGATTTCCTGGAAAGATATAGGTAAAGTTGAGGGTGGAGGAGTATTGTTCGGGGAGGCATTTGAGTGGTGGTGGTGATGATGATGGTGGGATTGAGAATGCGGTGGAGTGTTGTATACCTACAAGAGATTTTTAATTGAACGATTTTCTTTTCTATATTTTCATATTTTGGACACACGTGAAAAACAATTGTTAAAATTCATTCCATGCGGGGCTCCATTTTCGAACACTCGTGTGGGAATTCCAACTTTCCAATCCATGCAAAATGTGAGTGACTCTATAATAAAACTTGGTGCACTTCATGCAAATGCATTATGTATCACAAACATTTCACTGCAAAGTCTAAACATGGTAAGGTTTGTAAGTAATTATTCATTCATTTTCTACAAAACTTGGATATTTAAAAAATACCTACAGGGCTTTTAAACGAATTGACATTCCCAACATTTGGATAGTTTTAGGACAAACCAGAACACGCTACATGAATACGCTTTGTTATTAAACACTAATTAATTACCAATTAAAAAGGTTCAACTCAAAATCGACAGAGCTCACATAGTAAAATTAAAAATTCAAGCAAACAAAACATGTAATGTCAACGTCACACTAAATACAAAAAACAGTACCTGTGGTAGCGTCACGCCCGCGCCAGTAGCTGCTGCTATACTGTTGTTCGAACTATGTCTATCTTTGTTTCCTCCTGTGGCAGCTTCCAATTCTCAAAAAAATAACAGTACCTGTGGTAGCGTCACGCCCGCGCCAGTAGCTGCTGCTATACTGTTGTTCGAACTATGTCTATCTTTGTTTCCTCCTGTGGCAGCTTCCAATTCTTGGATATGTCTAACAAGCGTTTGCAAATGATCGAGAAGCTCTTTGTTGTGTATCAGTAGCTGATGAGTACGAGCCTGATGAAAAATTGATAAATAATTATAACATGAGCCCAAATCATAAAATTTTTATTACTTGAAATAATAAATGAGTAATTACAAACCTGTGCTTCGATTCTCGCCGCAGACTCTGCAGCCAACTGATCCCTGAGCAATTGAATCTGAGCCAAGGCTGCCCTTGTGTTTTGAGTTTGTTGATCCAACTGCTCCTTCAACAATTGAGCTTCATGAACTTGGGNTTCCAATTCTTGGATATGTCTAACAAGCGTTTGCAAATGATCGAGAAGCTCTTTGTTGTGTATCAGTAGCTGATGAGTACGAGCCTGATGAAAAATTGATAAATAATTATAACACGAGCCCAAATCATAAAACTTTTATTACTTGAAATTATAAATGAGTAATGACAAACCTGTGCTTCGATTCTCGCCGCAGACTCTGCAGCCAACTGATCCCTGAGCAATTGAATCTGAGCCAACGCTGCCCTTGTGTTTTGAGTTTGTTGATCCAACTGCTCCTTCAACAATTGAGCTTCATGAACTTGGGCCAGGTTCTCCTTGTCTTTAGTTCCCTGTGGCTTGTTTGTATTGTTCTCCTTAAAGAAGGACTGTTGTTGCGTTGGAGTGGGCACTGCTGAACTCGAAGGTGTCGTCAAATTCATAAGATCATTTGCAGATGCCACTATTCCAGCGTCCCTCCTATTCAAATCCAAATTCTTCGGCTTTACTTTCGTCGTGGAGGAATCATTATGAAGAGGAGTTAACGCTGTCGCCAAAATAGCTGGAGGTGTACTTGTATTGCTACTGGATGATGCTGGTTTATTGTCCACCAACAAACTTGTCGAACTTCCAGCAAGTGGTGGCACAGAAACAGGTTCTTGAATTAAGGGTTCCTGAGCGGTGTTTCTGTGTCGTTGAACCCTCCTTACTCGAATCTATTTGAGATGAAATGTTTGTTTCTGATTCATGAGCTTCCGACTCGTCCTCCTCGCCGGCTGTTCCAACCAGCTTGTGGCAGACTTCGAATGCTTGGCCTACAGTACGAACAATTCGCATTGCTTGGTTCTATGAGTAAAAGAAAACATAAAAAAGTGATATATTAGCTTGAATTTCTTTCATTTGGACAAAATCTACTTTTTCCTTCCGCTAAGATAAAATTCACCTCAAGTTCATCTGAATCACCAGCAGTTCTTTCTTTAATTGCACTTTTCCCCATTTTTATTGTTACCTCCTCTTTCCACAACACCACCGACTTTCTTAATACTTTCATTAAACGACCCTACACTCCCCACACGACTACTTTCTGATGATCCCTCTGCGATTGCCCCTATGGTATGCAAACTACTCGTCGAATGCGAAATAACCTCAGGCTCGCGAAAGCATAGTTTCTTTGGCGTTCTACACTTATCACTTGAGCTTCTTGCACCCCGCTGGATTCCTACAGCAGGGGCTGCAGTTGGAGTAGCTGGGGTGCTTACGCTAACAGGGAGTTCAGTCGTAGAGGATTTCTTTGCAGGAGTTGAGGTAACTTTGGCGATAGCAGCCCTTAAGGTGAGCAGACTGTGATTCATACTTGCACTCATACTCGCACCCATGCCACCTGTACCTGAACTGCTACCATTTCCACTACCACTACTTGCATTTGAACTAGAGGCATGTGACTTTTGATTTTCACCACTACTACCACCACTCGATTGAGGTCCAGCAGTACTAGAACCTCCTCCTCCTCCTGCCGTTGGACCATTCAACTGTGAACCTTTTCCTCCAGGTACCGAAGTACCTGTTGCACCACCTCCACCACCGCCACCCACATGATGGTTATTGTTTTGGCCGCCTCTTGCGGCCAAAACAGTGGCCATTTTCTGCAACACTTTTGCAAATTTTCACAACTTCTTTAACGGATAACTTTTTCTTGATTCAACTGGAGTTCATTTCTGCACAATACCCGACTCCAGTAGACTACTGACCCAATTATTCCGAGTAGAAAAGCGTTCGAAATTTTGCACAATTTTTTTCTTTACAAAAGGCCATGAGTCTTTTTTCTCTCAATGTCTCTCGAACTCACGCGATATCAACTACTTAAAAACATGCAATGAACATCGCAAAAATCCCCCTCCAAAAAATCCACGTCGTCGCCGTGCATGATGATGATTCTGCTCTTTTAGTGGCAGTAGTAGTGGTAGTGCATTTGTGGTCGTCATATGAAATACGAAAGAACTTTTACTCCCTTTCTACTTCGTCTTCGCAAACGAGTTAAAAATAGATCGGGAAACAGTCGTTGAAACTGAAGAAGCTTTGAATTTTGTTTTGCCCTGTATATGTTACTTATCTATTTTTTGCTTTAGAAAGCTCTAATGTGTTTGCCTTCGTCATAAGCACTTTGTATTTTTATACATTTGCCATTTCTATTTCTATAGTCTCGATGGATGGGATATCCCCCCAAGTGTGCAATTTTTTTGTGTTCCTATATCCTCAGGCTTTTGAAACTTTATTTATTTGTACTTTATATATAAAAAGCAAATAAAAAAGTTTAAAAGTAAAATAGTTTTTTCGAGTTATTTTTACGAAAACCTTGAATTTTTTCGGAGTACAAACTAGCAATGCACAAAAATATAATATAAGTACAGTATACTTATCCGATGTTCATCCAATCCAATGCAATGCAACGCTTAGCGAATGGCGACATCATCAACTGAAATGTCGCCGTATCGAATGAAATCAAAAATGAAGTTCTGTCGTAGGCTATGGCTAATATCCCACTCGAATGGTGGCGGTGGTGATGACGATATAACCCAAAAAATCGCATGGAAAAGGACAGGACAAAGGAATGGATAGCCTAAAAATACGCTCTTATTCTTTGATGACGATATTACATCTTTTTCATGTAAAATTTACCCTTTTTATTTTTTCAAGTATTTTTCATCATAGTACAATTTTCTCCTGAGGTCCGGGATTTTCTCTGGCATATTGTATATGTACCCATGTCTAAATACTCCTTCTCGCACATACTTCACAATCAACTCTTATTATTACAATCATGATGATCATGAATCGCTAAAACATTTTATGTGATTTTTTTTCCTCTTCTTGGCATCTGATGATATAAATAAGAGAATTGAATTGGATTTGGGAGGTTTTCTGATTTACGGGTTTGAAGGACTATTCTTATTGCTTTTTAAACTTGACCCTGAATCCTATAAAAGATTTACTGCCTGGCAGGGCAACGAGAGCTTGCACTTCCTAGTCAGTCAACATAAGAGCTCTTTCATTGCACTCACACATCTTGTTCGCATCTTAATCTTTCCATTTAATTGCAGCTTTTTAATGCATGTTTTGGCGGCAGTATTAAAGTAGTATATATCGTACGATTTAATGGTAGGTTAATAATTTATTGGAGGAAATGTAGCAAAATGTCAACGAAATGTACAACAATTCTTCCAGTGAAGAAGTAAAGTTTATACATATGGCTTTTACGTATTATCATAAACTAGTCATTTTTATATCGTAAAAGCGGAAATGAAAATTTTACCAAATGGTGTGGAAAATTGTTACACAGTTTTTTTTAATGGAAAAGAGATTATGGCTTAGGGACCAATGATAACTTTTCATTACCTTGTTTGCAGCTATAATAGTCATGACCTTAATAAAATTCCATGAAAAATTTAGTTGAGCCTCCTTGAATCGAAAATTTACCTATAAACGGGATGGCTTAATATGATCATATTATTCCCTCCATCAACATCGGCATACGCGTTTGCATTGTTACGTTTCTGTATTTAAAAGAAACAAAAAAAAACCGAATTTGTATACAATCGCATTGTCGTCATTCGTCATTTTCTATTTTTGCTAGAATGACTTGGCGCATCTATTTTTGGATCAATTGAATTTTGAAACATTCTCCATGTCCGCCCTTATGTCATAGTCATGTCTACAAATTGACAGTTCTTAGACTAACATTTGAGTGAGAATAATCAACAGACAAAAATATAAAAACTGCTTTTTTAGCTCTTAGAATTACTGACCTTTCGTTTCCGGTTCTTTTTCCTCAAAGTTGTTTTTATCCCGTCCACCGACACCGTCACCGTCACCTTTTTCTTTTTCACGCCCTTTGATTTGAATTCCACCTAAAATACAATGGGTGCATACATAGTCAAAATTAGGATTTTTTTCTAAACAATGATGAATCAACTGCATAAAAAATTTCATTCTTTTAAAGCAGGGCAGGTGCATGACACTTCGGCATTAGGTCCGTAGTAATGTGAATGTAAATAATATGAAAATACAATGCACAATTCATGTGACTCATCACCTCGCAATCATCACATCACGTCAATCATTTCTGTAGTCTAGCTGGTCTAGCCCACTTCAGCGGCGCATTTTTTGCAAACATTACATATGCAAATTTGGAACAACTCATTATTGAACAATGTAATTAGGATTTTTTTTCTAAACAATGATGAATCAACTGCATAAAAAATTTCATTCTTTTAAAGCAGGGCAGGTGCATGACACTTCGGCATTAGGTCCGTAGTAAATGTGAATGTAAATAATATGAAATACAATGCACAATTCATGTGACTCATGACATCGCAATCATCACATCACGTCAATCATTTCTGTAGTCTAGCTGGTCTAGCCCACTTCAGCGGCGCATTTTTTGCAAACATTACACATGCAAATTTAGAACAACTCATTATTGAACAATGCGAAGGAAAAAAAGAAGAGACTTTATCCATACCATTCAAATTAATCATCAGGAAAGTTTTGATGATGTTTTATAAATTTAAATTACAATAAAAGTGTAAAATGCCAACTTTGCAAGGAAAGCCCATAATATTCAACTGAATACATATGTAAGTCTGCAATAATTACTAATTTTGAATGAAGTGAAAATGTATTAATGTAAAAAAATGCAGATTAAATGCATCATAACATAACACAACATAACATTACACAGAACTCATCTCTCGTGCAGTGGATGTGTTATGTTTGTGCACCTGTTTAAACCTCGTGATGAATGAGGAAAGGGAGCATAACGTAACATGATTAAGCGCTACTGCTACTATTACTACGACAGAGTTCCAAAGTGTGGAAATAGTAGGATTTGTTTGTAAACTTACCCTAACACGTCTCATCGCCGCAACGATCTCCACTCGACTCGTCGGTCGTGGAATGTCCATAGAGCCAATGAACTATGTTTGTTTTATATTTCAAAAAAGAGAGAAAAAAATTGTTTTCGTGTTATTTCAATAATTCATAATATCAAATCACATCTTCATATTTTTTTAGAAAATTATAAATGGGAAAATAAATTTTGGGTCATAGTCATGATTCATGATATGATTTGTTTGAGAAATGGGCTTGGGACGAAAAATTTATCACTTTTCTAAAAAAAATAAAAAGTAGAACGGATGGGAAAATTATAACAGTGATTGTTTATCTTCTTTTTTGTGAGAAAAAAATGACGTAAATTGAAAACGAAAATGGAAAATGCTTGTAGATAATGTCAAGTCATGGGTTAGGGCTAATTAAGATTTATTTTTAGGGGATACATATTATTTTCAAAAGTCAGTTTCTCCACTCACCTTGCAATTAAATGGAATACCGTGAGTAAAGGCGTCCTCAGGCACCAAGGGTATTCTAGTGTCGAGGTCATCAGACTGCACTAAATTGTACTGCTTATTTTTGGACGGCATTTTAGCTTCAATTTTTTTCTTTAAGTTATCCACGGTGGCGGATTTTTATATAAAAACGTATTCACAAAAAATAACAATAATTTAGCTAAATTACTTTAGCTATTATAAACTATCTATCATCAATAGCTATCCTTAGCTTGACGATATGTAACAGACGATTTGAATTCATAGAATACAGATTACTATTCCAAGTATACAAAACCTATATGGTTTTACAAATTACAATAATCTCGTCTTATGAATCTCAGGCGTTGGTTTATTAGTCGGAGTCGTTTTTGACAGAAACATATTATGTAAAATTAATTAAGAAATGACAACTTCTTCTTCTTAAGGCAGAATTGTAAGGTTTCTCCAGTTATAAAGAAAGACTGCTCCAGTTTTACACTAATTTCAAGTCATTCTCATTTTGAAAGTGAGACGAGGCCGTATCAATTATTTTAAAACCCAAATAAACTACTTTTTTTTGTCTAGTCTATTCAGTGAAAAATTTCAATCTTTTCAGAGATGATGATACAACCACAACACTCAAATCACATTGTGATTACATTACATTTTTCAGAAAAAAAATAATAGCATTTTTTCGCGATAATATGTTTGCAATAAAAAATGTTCTCCTTTTCATCTCGTGATGAGTCATGCCTCTTCTCCTTCTAGCATTACATTACATGGTTCAGAAGGAGTCACCGAGTTGGAACAGGAAAAAGCGATAAATTCTTATCCAAGTAGTTTTCTTTTGCTTATCATAATTTTTTTTCTTCTTCTTCGTTTAAAATCTCCTTTTGCTGTCCAATTTTCTCGAAAATAAATACTTCACAGTTTTTCCATTGAAATGCAAACGTTTGCTTTTTTCCACATTCACAATTTACAATTCAATTCACTCCACTTTGCTTGTTGAACAAAGAAAAAAAGCCTCTTGCTTTGCTTAACAGGACAATGAGTCAAATTGGGAAATGGGAAAACCAAGTGGTGATGGTGATGGTGAGCAAAGCGAGCAAGCAAAAGCACTGCATCGATCGGATGTGGATGAAGATGCATGGATCGCCGTTTGCTTTTGCTTTGCTCTTCACAGAAAAGGAAAATTGCGGCAAGTGTGTTGCGTTGCGTTGAGTTTTTGTGAAGCCACTAATTACCCATCAAAACAAGCAGTTTTTCTGCATTAACATCTGCCTTTTTTTATATCCATAATAAATATTATCTTTTTTTTGAACTTTTTTCTCTTCTTCTTCCTCTGTTGTTTTGTGTGTTCCCCTTGTCCTGTTGGTTGATTACTTACGTCGTCGGCCTCTGTTCTTGTCCTCTTCTGACTTGACTGAACCCGATCCGATCTGTTCGCTGAGTTTGTTTATAAATCCAATTCACTTATCTCATTGACGAGAACTTTCTTTCAGAATTTTCGGAAAGATATAGATAGACTCAATGAACTTTAATAAATGCCAAAATAAATACACTTTTTTTTCCTCGACCGAGATAATCATAATAATCTAAACCAAACTTTTCTTTTCTCTTTTGAACTTTAAAAGTTTTTTTATTGCGGTCCTTGGAGGAATCTAATAATAATGGTGTTGGCAAAAATGAAGATGAGGAAGAGAAAAATTGAATCACATTTTTTTCACTTTTGCAATAATCTTCAAATCTCGGGTCGGGTAGCGTTGTCTGGTGAGTGTAGTTGATGTTGAGACAGGTTTTTCTGCAAAGGAATAACTCGTTTGGGTTTGAATGATGACGGCAATGCAATGTCGACGACGGTTACGTTACAGTACAGTGGTTGCTAAAGTCTCTGCCTGGTTTTAATTAACTGTTCACGAAAACAGGTGATTTTGCAAAGAATAGAGACGAAGAGGCAATTTAACGGGCGACGATTACGACTCACTCAAAAACTTAAACGTAAGTACACGTCTCGTCACACAAGTGAAAATAAAGTTTTCTTTGAAGAGGCTTCTTCCTGCTCAATGAAAATGAATGGATTTTGGTTGTTGGTTGATGGTCTGTTTGGTTGGTGTGATGATGATGATGGGTCTATGTAATTTTTTGGACCACCACCACGTCAACATAACACCGTCGTCACCTAAGAGAGAAATAAAGATTGTGTAATGGAATTTAAAGGAAGTTGATGAAGAAAAGGGTTTTCCTTCACTAAAAGCCAAGTTCACTAAATAAATAGTCTATAAGCCTACCTACACATTTCACTGAAATTCTTTGAACGTCGATTCGTTACAGATATATTGCAATTTATTTTTACTGAAAGACATTGAATTGGAAGTTTATTGGAAAGAAATACGCTACATTATGGGGAAAGCTATCCTATTCGACCATATCGGTACCGCACCACTCGTCTTTTTTAGGTAATTTACAAGTATTACTTCATTATCATTTTTTATATGCGATTGGGATGCACACACGTTTTTTCTAAATAAAAAAGGACAGCATGTGCAGAAATGGATTCCGTCTTTATCGGTGAAAATAGGGAGCAAAAAGCAACAAGAGGAATTATTAAGCTTCACACACGTCACATGTAGTGGGAAGATGATCTGCATGCAATGCAACGAAAGAATGTTAGATGGATGGATGCTGGTTCTATGACTGGGGAAAATAAATTCCCACAGTGGCATAGTACATGCACATTATTCTACACGTTTACATTGCATTAGCTTCTCGGCCTTTTTTTTCCCTGAGAAGCCACTTTAATACTCACTCGAGAAGATGAAAATATTCGGTTTGGTTTGCTGGTATCGTCGTATCGTAAGTATTATGGTTGGGTAAAATAATGGTGAAACTACGTTTATGTTTGTAATCTACTCTTTGTGTTCCTCCTTACTCGGTTTTTATGCAGCCACCACCGAGTCAGAGGAGCCATCCCACTTCCTTCAGTTCAGCAGTGTGATTGTGCAAGGAAGGCAAAAAAAAACTGGGTTTAGCAACTTCCTGCATGCCTCCCTACTTCTGACGACGACAACGGAAGAAGAAGTGAGGACATCTTCACAGTGAAGATGCAGAAATACGAATACTTACTCTCGACTTGAGTGTTTCTGTTCTGCTGCCGATGCTGCTGCGTACCCAGAATAAACTTCCACACTCCAAACGCCAAACACACTTTTTTTCATGATGGAGTGAGTAAAGTCGACGTTCATTTAGAGCAATTTATTAACAATAAATAAATATGATGATGATGGAAGAGGAAAAGTGAAGCTAAACCCAACAAAAACTAAATGAACGAGGAGAGACCGTTTCAAGAGGTTGCGGGAACGCGAACTTTTCTTTTTTCGTTCGTTCGTGCTTATTGGAGCAGCAGCAGGAGGAGCAGTGTCACCAAAATATTACTTAACAATTGAGGGAAACACACGCTCTCTCTCTGCCTTGGCTAGACAAAGCGAGGGAATGTAAATGGTTTGCGTCTTTTTTTCATGCTTGGAACATTGCGAAATATTTTTTAGCAATACATGCAGCTCTTCGCAGTTTCCTTTATTTCCACTCTTTTTCTCTCCCTCTCTCCCGCTTCACTTCCTTTTTTCTTGTATTTCAATCTCCTCTCTCGGCAGCATTCCAACCAGGTCAAAACAACAAAAAAATAAATATATGCGATGCGAAAGGAAGAAGGAAAAATTCGTTTGAGAAAAAATTTCACTTTTTTCTCCTTTTTCCTTTCTCCCAATTTTTGAGAGATCTTTCTTCCTCAAGTTACTTCATTTTTTTCCTTTTGATCCTGGCCCCATTCGAATTCCGATTCGTTTATATCTTTATTTTTTTGGGAATGAAACACAAACGACGACAAGAAAAAGAAAAAGAAGACAACCTGGTTTGGTTGTTGTATGCATTGGCATTGCATGCGGAGATGGCACATTTATTCGCGTGGGATGCAATGAAGCGAGAACGCTTCCCTTCACACTAAATAAATCTTATTTCTTTGGAAGTGTTTACCTAATTTATATTTTCAAAAGAAGAACAAAATATTATTTTATCGTAATGTGTAATGATAGCATCGGGTGACAAAAATACGAATGACTTGTTTTCAAACAAAACTTGATTAACACAGACATGATGATCAACTTGGGAATTCAGTGAAGTATATTATTTTTACTTTGCTTGGACAGACCTGAATTGAATAAATCCGATCCGACCGCGGCCACACCGCTCGTTAGCGTTATATAGCCAAATTACAGACGAAATGCCAAGCCAAGCGCACGTTGCGTCAAGTGAATCCTCTTGTTTCCAAATACAATCAAATCACAATTCACAATCAGAAGATCGGAGCACTTCTCTGATGAATGGACGATTGCTCACTGTTCGTTCTTTATCGCGATCAGTCAGTCAGTAGTTGTGTTGTGAGCACACACACACACACAATAGACCGGATTGTAATATTATGAGTCTGAATGAAGCGTGGTTAGTTGGTTGTTGGTGATTGAATGATTACCTTTTTTCCACTGACTCACTCATATCGTCATCCTCATGCAAATAAAAAATGACCTTTTTTTATTTTTGAATGAACTGCATGTTTCATACTATCAATAAAAAATCGACAGTGTTCTACATGTCTACGATCAAATAATCGTCACTCTTCATCAACGCCTGAAATGTACTGCAACAAC